>JAJSOF020000007.1:9615515-9865515 GCA_025594305.2 Periplaneta americana | reverse complement strand
CAAAATCCACTGTGCAGTGATGAAGCGTTTCCCTCATAACTAAAAAAATATCCAACATTCTGTGACGAAATTTTTTGTGTGTATTTATGCATGTCATATCTTCAGTGTGATGCAAAATCACTTCTCTAATTTTGACCTGATAAAAAATAAAATCTTTTTTTTTTTAATGTGGTCAAATTTCAGTATTTTCTTCTAACACAACATAAAAAAGATATTATTTATTAAGGAATGTACATAGTTGAAAGAGCATGATATTGTAGACATTAATTTCAGCCATTTATGAGTCATGAGGGAAACGCTTCATCACTGCGCAGTGAACTGCCACCGTTTTGAATTTTGAGAAAGAAAATATATAAATAGTTTTTTGAAATCGTAAAAATATATATTTTTTTTTCATACAGCAGGACAATGTTTTACACATACCAATTTTCATTATTGTACAACATATAGTAATGGAGGAAAAAAAAGTTGAACATTTCCAAAACTTTTACTGCTGTAAGCTCTACCTAACCCCTTAACATCGCGATTTCCTAATGTTAAATGTTTCATTTGTTAGAATATCAAATATGTCTGTTAGAAAATACATATTACATGCTTCATTACATCATAAAACACTCAAAATTCAATAGGATCTTTTCAGAGTCTAATGTCAGAAGATGCATTTGTTTTAAAACCTGCAGTAATCGAAATATTTAACATAGTATTCGCTGCAATTACAGTATTACGACCTCAATATATGTATTTTCTCGGCATAAAAACATACTGAAATAATCCTTGTATTTTACGGAATAGCACACTTTCCTGAAGTTGTAGGTGCACTATATTGTAATCATATTAAAATCCAGTTCTCTGGGCGCAAGAGGTGCGACGTATTGTGATTCTAATCTTCTAATTGTAGACCTGAACTGTCAAAGATCGCAAGTCCAAAGTTTACCGAATCTGGCTTTTTACCTGACATGTTATGTTTTGCGTAGGCTGCCAACCAGTAAAACAGTACCCTAGTACAAACCCTAGTAATGCCGCACTTCCATTATTGTGACGTTTTGTTAAGTGACCTAAGTTCTAAACTGTCAGTCAAGTTACAGCGAGTTCAGAATATGTGCGTCAGATACGTATGCAACATCCGACGATATGATCACGTCATATCACCGTCCTTCGCAAGTCTTTCGTGGCTCCGACTTAAAGAACGTAGAACTTTACACTCCTTGTCATTGCTCTTTCGAATTCTGCACACTTCAACACCAAATTACCTTTCGTCTCGTTTCTCTTATCTATACTCTAACCACGACGTAAATACCAGATCACTTATCTTGGCGCGTTAAGTATACCTCTTCATAGAACATCTTGTTAATCATCATCTTTTACAGTATCCACCTCGCGACAATGGAATTCCCTGTCACAAAGTATTAGCGGCTGCAAGACAATAAACACTTTTAAAAACAGCTTAAAAAATAACCTTCTTAGCATTTCACTCCAATCATACAGACTTAAACTATCACTGACTACATTGTTACTCCTTCCTTTAGACATGCATCCTGATAGTGCTGTATTTTCAAAATTGTCTCATAATAATCTCTTTCTATTATCTAACACTATTTGAAATATATTGACATTCTATATATTTTAGCTTATTTCTTCTACATAGTTTATATTTCAGTGTTTAATTAATAGTTCATAGTATTTTGTTGTTTAATTCGTAAATAACTCTTGTATACATGTAGCTCTTATCTAAATCAAATTGTTGAATTCTTTGTAAGTTGATACATATGTATGTATAATTTTTGCTGGTTGAGTGGAAGAGAAGGCCTTACGGCCTTAACTCTGCCAGCTAAAATAAATTATTATTATTATAAGGGTACAGTACATCAGTTATTCATAGATTTCAAAAAGGCTTATGACTCGGTTAAGAGGAAGTATTATATGATATTCTTATTGAATTTGGTATTCCCAAGAAACTAGTTCGATTAATTAAAATGTGTCTCAGTGAAACGTACAGCAGAGTCCGTAGAGGTCAGTTTCTATCTGATGCTTTTCCAATTCACTGCGGGCTAAAGCAGGGAGATGCACTATCACCTTTACTTTTTAACTTCGCTCTAGAATATGCCATTAGGAAAGTTCAGGATAACAGGCAGGGTTTGGAATTGAACGGGTTACATCAGCTTCTTGTCTATGCGGATGACGTGAATATGTTAGGAGAAAATACACAAACGATTAGGGAAAACACGGAAATTTTACTTGAAGCAAGTAGAGCGATCGGTTTGCAAGTAAATCCCGAAAAGACAAAGTATATGATTATGTCTCGTGACCAGAATATTGTACGAAATGGAAATATAAAAATTGGAGATTTATCCTTCGAAGAGGTGGAAAAATTCAAATATCTTGGAGCAACAGTAACAAATATAAATGACACTCGGAGGAAATTAAACGCAGAATAAATATGGGAAATGCGTGTTATTATTCGAGAAGCTCTTATCATCTAGTCTGCTGTCGAAAAATCTGAAAGTTAGAATTTATAAAACAGTTATATTACCGGTTCTTCTGTATGGTTGTGAAACTTGGACTCTCACTCTGAGAGAGGAACATAGGTTCAGGGTGTTTGAGAATAAGGTGCTAAGGAAAATATTTGGGGCTAAGCGGGATGAAGTTACAGGAGAATGGAGAAAGTTACACAACACAGAACTGCACACATTGTATTCTTCACCTGACATAATTAGGAACATTAAATCCAGACGTTTGAGATGGGCAGGGCATGTAGCACGAATGGGCGAATCCAGAAATGCATATAGAGTGTTAGTTGGGAGACCGGAGGGAAAAAGACCTTTAGGGAGGCCGAGACGTAGATGGGAGGATAATATTAAAATGGATCTGAGGGAGGTGGGGTATGATGATAGAGACTGGATTAATCTTGCACAGGATAGGGACCGCTGGCGGGCTTATGTAAGGGCGGCAATGAACCTTCGGGTTCCTTAAAAGCCATTTGTAAGTAAGTATTATTATTATTATTATTATTATTATGGGTAGACATAAGCATGGGTAGACATAATGCATGGGTAGACATAACGGCTCGGTTAGAAAAGCCAACGTACTATGGTAGGAACGATCATGATTTTAAAATCAAATGTAGGAAACAGAAAATGGATGTAGGTAAATTCTCATTTTTAAATAGAACTATAAATGATTGGAATGACCTACCTGTAGCGGTCTTTGAGGGCTGTCCTTCCTTAAGGAGATTCAAGAATAACTTAAAAAGTTGTGTATAAAGTGCAAATTAAAATTAAAGTGACATTCAACATTCAATTTTTAAGGTGACATGTATTTATCTAGCCTGACGAGTTACTTCCTTGGTTTGAAATGTAAATTATTTAAAAATAGCGTGTAAGAGGGCCTTAGACTAGAAATGTTTAGTTTAAATGTAGTTCTGTTTATAAGTATGCATAAGGATGTAATTATTTGACTTATTTGAACTGTTGTATCAGTGAAGCGAGGTGAGTCAGTGAAGTTATGGTTTTACAGTGCAGTGAACAGTTCGATCAGTGATAATTTATAGCGTCAATGAAATGTGTTCTATAGTGTCAGTGAAATGTGTTACAGAGTGTCAGTGAAATGTGTGCTAAAGTGTCAGTGAAATGCGTCATAGTGCCACTACAGGGAATGAGATGAGAGTAAAGTGAAAGATTATTGAAACTTATGTAGGGCCTATACATAATTATGTAGGTTGTATTGTAAAATTAGGTATTTTATTTATGTTTTATTATTATTGTGTTAAATTGTATTGTGTATTCTTATTGTATTGTGTATAAAATTGTATATGTATTCTAAAATTGTATTGTGTATGTAAATTTTATTGTGTATTGCTTATCATTTTATTGTGTATTGTTTATATTGTATATACCACTGCCACCGGGTGCTTGCCCACTTGCAGTGTAAATAAATACATAAAAATTATTATTATTATTATTATTATTATTATTATTATTATTATTATTATTAATATTATTATTATTATTATTATTATTATTATTATTATTATTATTATTATTATTATTATTATTATTATTATTAAGCAGAATATTCTAAGAACGACACTAAACTTGTGTTTTTAGTCATACAAATACTGATTTCAATGATCTTTTATTGCAAGCCTATTTAGTTTCTTTGCTCTCCTGAAAGGTTAATTCAATTGCCTTGGAATGTTTCTCAATTGAGGTCTTCAGTGAGATATATAGTATTCTCGTTGGTTAGGGTCTATGCACGATAGCATAATATTTAATAAAAGGCGCTAATGAGCAGAATTTGAGACAGGAAGAATAAAATAATGGGACCCTGTTGGGTCATAATGGATATCCCCTAAGAAGATACATTTCAACACCTTATTTATGCCCTTAAGCAAGAGCGCAACCCGTCCTTAAGCCGCGTACTTATGTAGCGAACGAATAACATACGAATACATTCGCTGTCTGAATTCCGAACATGTGAACGGTCCAGCGAAAGAGAACGATCGTTTGGTTTGCCTTCGTAAGTGATCCGTCGCTTGTAAATTTACGTTCTGTTTACATAGAATTTTACAATGTTACATTTGTCCGCATCAAATTTCTTCACATTTAAAGAACAAAACTAAAATCCTTTCAATCATTTATCTGTAGTAATGTCACGAGAGGTCTGAGATTTATCTGGGAAATCTCAGACCTCGAGTGACATTTGTTAGGACTATTTCGTGAATAAAATAAAAATGTAAATATATCCCTAAAATTCGATCACAAAATATTAGGGGAGAGTCTGGTAGTATCGGACATCGGGTAATATTGGACAGTGAGTTTCCTTCATCTACCACACGATGATAGTACCTGATTGACATGGTTACGTTTCTGTGATGTTGCATAGAGAAACGTAACCATGTCATTCAGGTACTACCATATGGTGGTAGATGAAAGAAACGCACTGTCCGATATTAACCGATGTCCGATACTACCCGACTCTCCCCTAATAATAGTATATTTACGAATACTTAACCTATTCAGACATTGTCAAGTTGAAATAGATGAATATCGATTATTGCAATAAAGATATTTGATGTTGTTATTCAGTAATGCCAATTGCGAAAAGCGAAATACAGGTTTAACAATGTTAATTACATGTACTGCACTTTTCTCTTATTATTATAACATAAATACATTCTCATTATCTGCTGAAATTACAGTCTAATTTACAGTTTTATAATATAATTACATTAACCTGATTAATAAATTAATTAAATTAAGTTATCAAATCTGAATGAAGGAATGTAATTTTTTTCAGATAGTCTACAATAGACATGAAATTAGAAGATGAAAACGTGGATCTTTGGGTTTGATATGCGATGATGTTACATAAATTTGAACATCTGACTTTCTATTAATTGTTTAATTTCATTCACAAAATAAAAATTTTATAGGCTACAATTATAGGTTAAGTTACCTGTGGGAGCAGGACCAATGTCAGCTGTGGCTTATTTCGACTTACTCAATGCTACAGGAAAGTATTTTTATAGCTCGACAAACGTATTCTCGCTGTAGTGTGTAACGGAACTAAAACTGCATTTACACAGTTCAATATTCCAATCGCGTATGCGTGCAATCTTTGAAGAATATTGAAAGAATCAAGTTTAAAAGGTAGTTCAATTAAGATGCATGAAGATTTTGTGTCTACATGGTGATCATCAATTTACTGTGCCAACGACTAAACAAAAGAACGACCATGCGATAAATTGATAGCGATAAATCTAGCTGCAAAAATTATCGCAAAGTGTGACTGTGATTGGTTGGAATTCAAAATTTCATTACACTTCATTGGTCGAAAATGGAATGACGTCATATAAACGAAATAGTCATCATAATATGCTGCCCTCTTAAATTCACTGAGCATATTGGAAATTAAATCAATGGCTTTCCCAAAACACCGCTCTGTAATGTTTCATTTATAACAATTTTTTTCTTGAAAAGGAAGCAAAAAACGAGCAAAATTTTATTGAACTTTTTTGTTTGAAATATCTCAAAGAATAACCCCCTCATATTGATAACACTACTTATGGTTTACTCTCTACATATAATCTGGTATGTATTGTGTTGTAGTTTATTATATTCACGCAATATGTGTGTGTTATGTGCATATATGTGGCTAATTATTTCCAATTTTATTGCAAAAAGGTTGTCTTTCATGAACAGTCTGTCTTTCTTGCAAATTTTTGGCCCTATTTATCATAGTAACATTTCAAAGTCTGTTGTTGAAATTCATAGTACTAACACTTCGATATTTGGCAACAGGGAATTCGTATATAGTTTTGATGAATTTACTTAAATTTTCGAAATAGCTGAGTTCCATGATTGTTTAAAAAATTTCCTGGTCTTGATACAATTCAATAAGATAGATGCAGGACTGTATTAAAAAATTTGCCGCCTCAGATCACTAAAAGAATGCTGCCCCCTCTGCATAAATAACGATATACGAAAATGTAAACGAAACGAATATAGAGAATTGAATTTTTAATATTCAGATGAGAATACTTAGTGGAAAAAGAGGAAATTATTATTTCGTTGTCTCTGTATGCAGAACCCTTGACCACATATATAACAGATTGATCAGCCTAATACACTTTAAAGCCAGCACCTTTTATCAGTAGAGACCGGATTTTTATGTAATTACATATTATATTCCTTTCAACCTAACAGTATATAAATAACAAATCTTTGCGAATCCTATAATTACCATTAATATATTAAAATTTGATACTACATATTTTTACATATTTACCCCACATTACATATTATGGCTTGGTATTACATAAATCTACATATTTAGGGGTTTTATTAATTTTTACTTATTTAAAAGGAAAAAGAAAACTTCTGCTGGGGAAGTTTACAATTTAAAATACACAGATTTAAAAAGCCTTTTTACCTATCCGAGAAAAGATATATTTCGGGACGAAACATAACATCTTATTTCCAGGAAATAAAAGAGGCACTCACCTCTTACCGTCCACTGTAAATACTGTAAATATGAGTGAACAAAAGGCAACCTTTCTCATACAAGTACTTTGTATTATAAAAATCAAGAAGGGAATAATCTCATACACATAAACGGACGACATAGTAGTAGGGTTTAAAGACATTACAAAGTTACAGGAAACAATAAACATCATGGTAAAATGGTGCAATAAAAACAAATTTGATGTAAATGTGGACAAGACAGAAATGATGACACTCAGAAACGGCGGAAGAACACCAGAAACAGTAGAAATCGTCATGAAGAAGAGAAAACTAAAAATTGTACCGGACTACAAATATCTAGGCTTAAGAATACAAACCAGCGCAGATATTGATATTAAATATTTTCATGATTTTACATATTTTGGTACATATTCAGCTTATTTTTCTTACATAAATATGTATATATTTCACACCTTGATATTACATATAAATCCGGTCTCTATTTATCAGTTTCACTATGCTGCCATCTAGCGATTGTATGAAAATCACGTTATAACCCTAATTGAATTGCATGTAGGAATAGCTGGCAGTAATACTTCCATCTAGCGGTCGTTACCAAGAAACAATTTTCGACTGTAGAGGCCCTTGTGGTTGTTCTCTTTTTACGTCGCCATCTCATAACATGGGAATGTCCAATATGATATATACAGTATGTGATCAGGTACGGAATCCACCACCACTGCCATCTATCAATCTTTGAACAAACCACGAGGAACATGTATGTCGGCTGACGGCGATTTCGATGTTATTCAAACACAGGGGATGTCCTTGTTTTTAAAATAAGTTGAGAGTAAAATGGTAATGATCGAGTGTGTTGGCGAAATGACGAGAAATAACGAGAGGAGCCCAGAAAAAGCCCTCATAACCTTGACTTTTCCACCAGACTGCTCCGTCATCGCTGAGATTTGAACTCGTGTTCATGGACGTCGTAAGCCAGTGCTGTGCCAACAGGGGTATAGGGTAAAAAAGTGATTCAATTTTAAATCTGTTAATATAGTTATTTTGCTTCAATTTATATTATTCTGATGAAACTCACGGGGACAATTGTAATGAGGAGGTACAGCTGGTCAACGAATAGACCTAACATTGGACAACTAATGCCTTCTCACGAAGACTAAGAAGCTGGCCTAGGGATTGTATCTACACACGCTTTACCTGACGTTGAGTGCATCGCTCGTAAACCACGAGGCGGACGATCCTACCGCAGGCACGCAGAATCTAAATTAGCAGAGATAGCACATTTAACGCTTTGTTAACTCCATTACACATGAACAACCCTAACTGCGTACCATAAATTGAAATCGATCCCTTCACCGGCAACGACGGTTCGATTACGTAAAGCTCCCAACGAACTCGACCAACTTAGTCTTCTGCTACTTTAGCTTGGCTAGAAATTCGTCGCCTCACATTACACCGAGGCTCCCTTCATTAGTGAATGTCATATTGTCTTCAGCAACTAATATATTCAAATTTATGCAAGCACATTGTACATGTTATCAAAAGCAATAGTAGTTTAAACAATCTTTGAGCTTACTCTAAGTTTAAACTGTAGTTTAAACGGGAAAAAACTGTATTCTTAAGTTCAGTTTATTTCCCTGTCTTGGTTTCCAAACTAGTTCGGTTTAAACTACCCAGTTTGATAGTTAAACCAGCCGTGGCGAAAATGTCACTCGCGAGCACATTGTGGCTCTCAATGATAGCTATGCATTTCTCTTGCTTTCTACCTCCCCAACCCCAACCCTCTCACTCACTGGAATCAAACTCCGTTCCATTGTATTTGTCTCTGACCTGAGAGTGGCGTATCGTCGCAATGTCTCTCTCGAAACCATGTACCTCTACAAAAACGAAAGTTTCAAGTAGGATGGGAGGACGCATTTTTTGATGCCAATATGATGAGAATATTAAATGTATGATTTGTTCACAAGTATTACGAGGAAAACGGTTGTATAACATAAAGCGACATTATACTACATGTTACTCATGAAACATTGAAAGGTTGTGTTGTTGTTATTATTATTATTATTATTATTATTATTATTATTATTATTATTATTATTATTATTATCTCTGTACGTCGATCCTTTTTCAGCAGAAGTACGAATAATGCGGTTAGATCTTCGACTTCCTTTCAAGATTTACAATGTGATGTTAAATGAAAGCTAGATGTAAGGACTTGACAAGATTTACAATGTGATGTTAAATGAAAGCTAGATGTAAGGACTTGACAAGATTTACAATGTGATGTTAAATGAAAGCTAGATGTAAGGACTTGACAAGATTTACAATGTGATGTTAAATGAAAGCTAGATGTAAGGACTTGACAAGATTTACAATGTGATGTTAAATGAAAGCTAGATGTAAGGACTTGACAAGATTTACAATGTGATGTTAAATGAAAGCTAGATGTAAGAACTTGACAAATGTTGAACTTTTCAAATCTTTACCAAAAAATAAATCTCCGAAGCTTCGTTCTTTCTCTTGCTCTGTTGAAGCCATGTTCGCTACAACTTACGTTTGTGAAAAATTATTTTCGACAATGAAAATAGTAAAAACCAAATTTAGATCACGACTGACAGACAAATACCCTCGTGATCACCTACGACTGGCAGTGACATAATTCCTGATTTTGAAACTCTGTCGTAGAGACATTCTGAAGACAGATAATATGCTGTGATAAGGTGTCCTATGTTTTCTTATTCATTTCTTTCTTCTTTACACGTACTAAACATTAGTTTGTAACCTTTTACTGTATAAAATTATATTTAAGTGCTTGACGTAAGGAAAATGAAAATCCGTCAGACAGTTGCTTCACTTCCCCTTCGGGTGTCCGCCTCCCTCCATAGATGCTATGCACGTTGCAGACTACACAGTGGCTCGGCGCATGACCACATTTTCGCCACGGATGGTTTAAACTATGCGAAATAGTTAAACTCTTACTGTAACCTAAAAGTAAACTGTTTATTGGAGAAAAATATTGCTAGTACTCGCAATTGTGTCATGAAGGAATTCAGGAACACTTTTAATGAAATTAAAGATGAAGATATAAGAATTTTACCCAGAGCAAAAACTTTCAGCCCAAGAGTAAATCATTTTAAAGATTGGAATTAAAATGAGATTTTAATAGATTTAGTCTCCATCCAGCTGTGACCCCAAGTGAATCACTTATGGATTGTAATCTGTGAGGACAAAACTTAACTAGATTGTTTGAAATGGTGAACATCACGTCGAAGCTAATCACAAAGGTACAGGGACATCATTTTATTTTTACTAGCATTTTTAATATTAACCTGTCTATACCTTTAGAGAACCGGAAACACCGCTTGCTCCCCCCTCCAAGACTGGAGTTCGATGATACTGGCGTAAAACACAAATCACTCTACTAGGTACAGGAAGGAAGAAAAGTAGTTCATCCATTTACGTAAAGGAAATATCGCGATTTTCAGTTCGATAATATTCATTAGGTTTTTCTTTAATCAAAGTACTGTATTAAGAATAAGTGTTTTTACTCACGAAGTGAGTTATCCATGCGAACGTGTTCATTTTGCAGTGTATATTATACTGTCTACAGCACATTAGCGTACAATATAGAGAAAGACGTTAAATTGAAAAATAATCATAATATGAATATTTAAACACAATTATGAAAATGGTGGCCGTTCATTTCGATACAGGCTTCAATTCTTTTGTGCATATTATCGCACTATAGACTATTGCATCTAATTCCAATTGCCAGTTTCGTCCTTCGTACTAGTAACTCATGTTGAAATAATTCTGTACCTACTCTAAGTACTGTACATTCAATCTTCACTTCTGCCCGACCCGAAAATATAAAATTACTCAGACATGCTATCTACTGTCCGTCCAAGTGGTTATGCCGCAGGATTGTAGAAAGGGAGGAAATCACGTGACAGTTAATTACTTAACGAGGCCCTTTTAAGTTAAATTAAACAGCTGTATAATATTACGTAAACTTCCAATTCCTAAGAGAAATTAATGTTTTCAGAAAAGAGCTAAGACAGCCCAGCTATTACAGAGGGGCGAGCAGAAGCAGGTGGGGGAAATCGGGATGCGACGTAGGCAAACGTACAGTACCTGTGCGAAAATATGATTCAATATTGAAAGCTCTTTCGTCACTGGAAAACGCGAACATATTTCTGGAACGTACTATACTCAGTAACTCAGTACTGCTTACTATCTGCGGTCTTGGTTCTGTGTGGAGTTGGAACTTCCTTATTAGAAGGGGTGGGAGTGAAGTACATTCAAAAACTCAGGTACAATAAAAATTGAAGTAAAAATAAAATGATGTCCCTGTATAATATCTTCTTAGTTTCAAGTTACTCGCATTTATAAGAAAGTATTTCAGTTGTCCCGTCTAAGACATCCTGCCTAGGATTCGCGTTACGGAATGCGCGCTGGTTCGAGTCCTCATGGGTGAAGAAATTTTCTCATGAAATTTCGGCCAGTGTATGGGACCGGTACCCACCCAGCATCGTGATGCAATTGGGGAGCTACGATAGGTAGTGAAATCCGGTTACATAAACCAGCTATAACGGCTAGGGGGCTCAACGTGCTAACCACATGATACCTCCATTCTGGTTGGATGATCGTCCACCTCTGCTTCGGTATGTGGCCTTGAAGCTGGTCGGTCTTGGCTCTTCGTGGGCTGTAGCGCCACGGATTATTGTTATTTTCGTTGTTACATTCTGTAAAATATACGGGAAATTATCTGTCTCTTTTAATAAAAGAAACTTTGTCCGAGATGCCAAATTTTGATTACTGTAATCCTTCCTCTCTTCATAAATATGACTATCTAAGAGTACACACTAAAACGTGATCATGTCTGTCTTCTTCACCTGCAATACAAGTAGATTTGGCCATATAACGCCAACTTTTCACTCTTTCATGGGTCTGTCTAAAGTAGAATAGAAACTTACGGGTAATTCTTTATCTGTTCTCTTTACAATATTACTCACCTTTGAAACAGAGCTTCCGGGCTAAGATGCCGTGGTCTACTGGTGCTGACGTTACCAGACGTTTCGTCTACTTCTACGGCAGACATCTTCAGTGGTTAGGTATCCTCGGTCGAAGTCTTCTGCTCGGGATACCTGTAGCAACTGATATCCAGGTATCCCGAGCAGAAGACTTCGACCGAGGATACCTAACCACTGAAGATGTCTGCCGTAGAAGTAGACGAAACGTCTGGTAACGTCAGCACCAGTAGGCCACGGCATCTTAGCCCGAAGCTCTGTTTCAACTAGACACCGGCCGTGAAAGCCTGCATGCTAAGATTGCTCACCTTTACTCCTAAATATCTCATAACTTGTTTTCAATACTTTACAATGTTTAGGAAACAACATCAGGCAATGTTTTTATTCCTCGTCATCGTACCTCTTTATCACCGTCCTTCGCAAGTCTCTCGTGGCTCCGACTTAAAGAACGTAGAACTTTACACTCTTTGTCTTTACTCTTTCGAATTCTGCACACTTCAACACCAAATTACCTTTCGTCTCGTTTCTCTTATCTATACTCTAACCACGACGTAAATACCAGATCACTTATCTGTGGCACGCTAAGTATACCTCTTCATAGAACATCTTGTTATTCATCATCTTTTACAATATCCACCTCGCGTCAATGGAATTCCTTGTCACAAAGTATTAGGGGCTGCAAGACAACAAACACCTTTAAGAACAGCTTAAAAGATAACCTTATTAGCATTTCACTCCAATCATACTGATTTAAACTATCACTGACTACATTGTTACTTTTTTCTTTAGACATCATCCTGATTGTGCTGTATTTTCAAAATTGTCTCATAATAATCTCTTTCTATTATCTAATATTATTTGAAATATATTAACATTCTATGTATTTTAGTTTAATTCTGCTACACAGTTTATTTCAGTGTTTAATTAATAGTTCATAGTATTTTGTTGTTTAATTTGTAAATAACTTTTGTATACATGTAACTCTCATCTAAATCAATTTGTTGGATTCTTTGTAAGTTCATGCATATGTATATACACTTTTTGCTGGTTGAGTGGAAGAGAAGGCCTTACGGCCTTAACTCTGCCAGCTAAAATAAATCATTATTATTATTATTATTATTTATATTCATCCTCTTTCACTCATTTATTCGTGTCAGTTTGCAGCGTATGAAAATCCTTACTTTGTTATGTCAGGGATTGCTGAACGGTTAATCAGCTTAAACTAAGAACTAAAAATCACGTATTTCTACATGGAATTGATATGGAGTTGTTTTATATTTTATTCTGTGTGTTCATATACAGTATGTCATTTGAGCCTAGTATAAAGTAGAATTAGGATATAATAATAATAATAATAATAATAATAATAATAATAATAATAATGATTTATTTTAGCTGGCAGAGTTAAGGCCGTAAGGCCTTCTCTTCCACTCAACCAGCAAAAGTGTATATACATATGCATGAACTTACAAAGAATCCAACAATTTGATTTAGATGAGAGTTACATGTATACAAAAGTTATTTACAAATTAAACAACAAAATACTATGAACTATTAATTAAACACTGAAATAAACTGTGTAACAGAATTAAACTAAAATACATAGAATGTTAATATATTTCAAATAATATTAGATAATAGAAAGAGATTATTACGAGACAATTAAAATACAGCACAATCATTATGTCTAAAGAAAAAAAGTAACAATGTAGTCAGTGATAGTTTAAATCAGTATGATTGAGTGAAATGCTAATAAGGTTATCTTTTAAGCTGTTCTTAAAGGTGTTTATTGTCTTGCAGCCCTAATACTTTGTGACAAGGAATTCCATTGACGCGAGGTGGATATTGTAAAAGATGATGAATAACAAGATGTTCTATGAAGAGGTATACTTAGCGTGCCAGATAAGTGATCTGGTATTTACGTCGTGGTTAATATAGATAAGAGAAACGAGACGAAAGGTAATTTGGTGTTGAAGTGTGCAGAATCCAAAGACAAAGAGTGTAAAGTTCTACGTTCTTTAAGTCGGAGCCACGAGAGACTTGCGAAGGACGGTGATAATTTGCCTGTTTACTCTGAAGTTGTAGTATTACAGTCCTACTTTTAAATTAAGCAGCACATTTTATTGTAACTTGTTCCATATGAAAGTTACAGAATATTATGTATAAGAAAACTCTCATATTTATTCAATATTTAATTACAAATGTAAGCTCAAGTTGGACGTCCTAGAAAACGTTGGGCTGAAATATTGTGAAGCCGGAACGGGCCACATGCTTATGCTACAGTCTAGTATATACAGTTACGAAGCTCAATACGTAGGGAATATGCATCTAATGACAGTTGGACTTTAGTTGCTAGCCATTAGGATCGCTACTATAGCACAGTCTGTTGTTCCTAGTACTCTCAGTTGCTCACCGTTTGGAGCATTGTATCGCGAGAAATGCAAAAAATCACCTCAAGCTTCGTGACTGTATGTAGCCTACTAGACTGCGGTTATACCTTGAAGTGTTGATGATGATGATGATGATGATGATGATGATGACGATTATGTAAGCTCAATAACCTGCTAGATAATCATTTTATATTTAAGTGTTACTATTAATAATAAACTGTAATGATTATAATTGTTTGCATATTTGTCACTTCTGGTAGATTAGAAGAGAAGTCCCGATGGCTTTAACCCTACCAGAATATGCAAACGAAGAAACGAATTAACGAACTTACTAGGAAATAATTAAATGACTGAATAAATAAATAAATAAATAAATGGCTTAATAAATAATTACATTTTTTATTTTATTTAAATTTAAATATACAGAATAAATAATATAATTACAAAACAAACAAGAGAAATAGAAATAAAATAATACAAGCAATATAAAAAGAAGATACAGTAGCATTAACAAAATTTGAGACCGAATGAGAAACGCTCGTGCTCGGTCGCAGTTCAGATATAATATTACAATTAATAATAATAATAATAATAATAATAATAATAATAATAAAATAATAATAAATAAGTAAAATAAAATAGGAACTAAAATATAATTACAGCGGCAATGGAATTATATAATATAATATTAACACTAGAGAAGAATAATATCGCACGTGAAAATAGGACTAATATATATTTCAAAATTATAGAATACAAATATAATATAGGTTGATGAATTCATACACATAGGCTATAAATTTATTTAATCAAATTGAAGATATTAACACGTTTCTAATTTTCTTGTTATATGTTAGTGGGTTACATGTTAGAAGTTCTGGGTGTAATTTAGTTAAAGCATTTTACAACCGAGGGCCAAAATTTATGCTATGCTCTAGACCAGCAGATGTGAGACATTTAGGTTCTACTAATGTTGAATTAATAATTCGTCTTGTGTCATAATTGTGTGTCTGTAATACAAACTTATTACGATTTTTATGATAAAATTTTAACAGCGTATACTTATAAATTTGTTCAATATTAAATACATTAAATTCAGAATAAATTAATTTAGTTGGATAATCGAAACGTTTCTTCAAACAAATTTTAATTATTCGTTTTTGTAGTAAATTTAACGGACTAAGATTAATTAAATAAATTAATGGTTTACGTAAATAAATAAATAAATAGATAAATAAATAAATATATATATAAGTAAACAAATGAATAAGTAAACAAATAAATGATTGAATAAGTAATTAAATAAATAACTGAATAAATAAGTAACTAAATAAATAAATTAGTGGCTGAATGAATGAATGAATGAATGAATAAATAAATAAATAAATATATAAGTAAATAAATGAATAAGTAAACAAATGAATGATTGAATAAGTAATTAAATAAATAACTGAATAAATAAGTAAGTAAATAAATAAACAAATGGCTGAACAAATAAATATATAAAAAATTTCTGAATAAATAAATAGATAAATAAATAAATAAATAAATAAATAAATAAACAAATGAATAAGTAAAGAAATGAATGATTGAATAAGGAACGAAATAAATAACTGAATGAATAACTAAATAAATAAATAAATTAGTGGCTGAATGAATGAATAAATAAATAAATAAACCAATAACTAAACAAATGGCTGAATAAATAAATATATACAATTTTCTGAATAAATAAATAAATAAATAAATAAATAAATAAATAAATAAGATGGCCAAATAAAGAAATAAATAAATAAACATATAGCTCAATAAATAATAAATAAATAAATTGCTGAATAAATAAGTAAAAAGTAAATAAATAAACCAATAATTAAAAATGTAAATAAATGAACATATGGCAAATAATAAATAAGTAAATAAACAAAAATTAAATGAATGAATAATTAAAATGTAAATACATAAACAATAAAAATAAATAAATAAATATAAAAAATGTAATAAATAAATAAATAAAATAAATAATAAATAAATATATATAAGTAAGCAATAATATTGATAAGTAAACAAAAGAATGAATAATTAAATAAATGAATGATTGAATAAATAAACAAATGTAATTAAAAAAATAAAGAATAGAATAAATAAGTAACTAATAAATAAATTAGTGGCAGAATGAATGAATAAATAAATAAACCAATAAATAAACAAATGATAAATAAATAAATAAATATATAAAAAATTTCTGAATAAATAAATAAATAATTAAGTAAAACTAAATAAATTAGTAAATAAATAAATAAATAAATAAACAGATGGCAAAATAAAAAATAAATAAATAAACAAATAAATAATCAGGCTCAATAAATAATAAATAAATAATAAATAAATTAATTGCTGAATAAATAAGTAAAAAGTAAATGGCTGAATTAAAATGTAAGTAAATAAACATATGGCACAATAAATAAGTAAATAAACAAATTGCTGAATAAATAAGTAAATGGCTAAGTAAATAAATTAATGAAAAAAGAATGAATGAGTGAATGAATGAATAAATATAGAAGTAAAAAAAATATAAGAGTACATAAATAAATGCTATTTTAACAAGTTTTAACGTTTCGTCATATTCAATATTAAAAACTGTTTGTCATCTGCATTGTTCTACTTACTACAACTAAAGCAAATCGCAATACTTCTGCTACTGAATATACGCATGTGCGTGTACGCAGAGGCTGCAGCCCACTTTTGCATAAAGCAATACACGAGAAGAAGTTTCCCTTGTAAAATACTCCATAATGACGTCATTAGCTCCCTATTTCAAGCTCGCAAACCGTGAACGTAATAATTTAACTTCGCAAAGGTTTCCATCTCCTTTTTCCGCCTTCCATTTTCCCCTGTTCGGTGAATTCAGATTCTCATTAAAGTTCTATAAATTTCTTTACTTGTTTCTTTTCTTCTTCCGACCTCGTGGAATGCACCTGCACAATGAACTCGCCTACTGGGAGATCGCGATTGCAATCACAAACTCCCTTCAACTGTGTTCAAAATCGCACTTGCAGCGTCGAGCCGAAGACGTCCTCTTCAGATTCGATATTCAATCCATATCATTCTCAGAGACCCTTACAAGAATCGCGTCTCGAAATGTTACCAAAACGTTTTGTACGACAAAGGTAACACATAGTTTTGAAACAATACGCTTCGCGCATTTTGCAATTGACGGCCTCCCGGAAAAAAGGATGTAACAGCAAATTATTGAAATACAGTCAACGCTGGCTATAGTGAACTCTAATATACTGAATATTCGGCTGTAGTGAACCTTAATCGTTGGTCCCAACACACATACATTATAAAGTACCGGGTCATCATTTTGTTTTTGCTGACATTTCTGATATTAACCTGGCTATGGTACCTTAGGATTAACGGTTGAGAACGGCAAACACTATGTTACCCCCTTCCACGTCCGGAGTTTGATGATACTAGTGTAAAATACAAACATATCACTTTACTAGGTATAGAAGGGAAGAAATGTAGCGCATCCATTCACGTAAATTAGGAACTATTACGATTTTCAGGATTTACTCAAAATACAGTAGTGTATTAACAATAAGTGTTTTAACTTACAAACTGAAACAGTAACAAATATAAATGACACTCGGGAGGAAATTAAACGCAGAATAAATATGGGAAATGCCTGTTATTATTCGGTTGAGAAGCTTTTGTCATCTAGTCTGCTGTCAAAAAATCTGAAAGTTAGAATTTATAAAACAGTTATATTACCGGTTGTTCTGTATGGCTGTGAAACTTGGACTCTCACTTTGAGAGAGGAACAAAGATTGAGAGGTTTTGAGAATAAGGTTCTTAGGAAAATATTTGGGGCTAAAAGGGATGAAGTTACAGGAGAATGGAGAAAGTTACACAACGCAGAGCTGCAATCACTGTATCCTTTACTTGACATAATTAGGAACATTAAATCCAGACGTTTGAGATAGGCAGGGCATGTAGCACGTATGGGCGAATCCAGAAATGCATATAGAGTGTTAGTTGGGAGGCCAGAGGGGAAAAGACCTTTGGGGAGGCCGAGATGTAGATGGGAAGATAATATTAAAATGGATTTGAGGGAGGTGGGATATGATGATAGAGACTGGATTAATCTTACTCAGGATAGGGACCAATGGCGGGCTTATGTGAGGGCGGCAATGAACCTCCGGGTTCCTTAAAAGCCAGTAAGTAAGTAAGTAAGTAAGTAACTAACTGAACTATCCTGGCGGACGTATGCATTATCCAATGTATAATATACTGTCTACAGCACATTAGCATACAGTATGGAGAGTGTATTTAAATGAAAAATAATCAAAACCTGGATATTTAAACAAATTGTTGAAAATGATGACCGTTCATTTCTATACGGCCTTCATTTCTTTTATGTGCATATTTTCGAAAACGTTTTAAGCATATTCTAAAATTGAATGTATTGTTTTTGGAATGTAATTCTTTAATTATTCTATTGTTGTAGGATGTTTAACAAACACAACTGTTTTACAGCAACCCCAAAAGAAATAATACAAAGCATCAGTCGACATGGGGGCCATAATCCTGTGCCTCTTGAAATAATAATTCTGTACCTATTCTATAACAGAGTACCTTACTTACGTATTGTAATCACTTCACTTCTGCCCGATTCGCACAGATTAATTTACTCAGATTGCTATCTACTGTCCGTTCAAGTAGTTATGTCGCAGGGTTGTAGAAAAGGTGGGTAAATCACGTGACAGTTACTTAACGAGGCCCTTTTATTTAAATTAATTTAAACAGTTGTATAATATTATGTAAATGTCCAATTTCTGACAGAAAATGTTTTCAGAAAAGAGCTAAGACAACCCAGCCACTAGCCTTTACAGAGGGGCCAGTAGAAACGGATGTTGGAAACAGGGAAGCGACTTAACCAAACGGATACAGTAGGTCTACATGTGTGAATGCACTTTATTCACTGGAAAATACGACCATATTTCTGGAACATACTATACTCAATCATTGCTGTATATTGTAACAGTAAGACGACTTTGCATATGCGACCTCGGGTGGTAGTTCACTAGTAGAAGGAGTGGGAGTGAAGTACATTAAAAAATGCAGGTACAATAAAAATTGAATTAAAAATAAAATGATGTCCCTGTACATTAATTTTTCTGTTTATAGTGAACTCTCACTTCGGTTATAGTGAACCTAAAACTAGAACTTCCCCAAGAAAATGTAATTTTAAAATGGTCAAAATGGTAATTTAGGAAATCCCTTCTCCTATAAACTTCTAAGAATATGTTCAGAACAAAATCTCAAACCTTTTACTCGCTATGTGCATTGAAAGACAAAGAACTTGTTTAGCTTCCTGGACAGCTTGAAAATGTTAAAGAGAATAGTGTATGCCGTGAGGGAGAAAGGAAGGATTAGTTCTGACTCCTTTAAAAGAGGTTATTCGAAGAATAGGAAGAGAAAGTGTCTTCTTTTTTAAAAGGGTGATGACCAAAGGGTAATTACAAGAAGGATTACAGTATAATGGTCCTCAACCCTTCCTCCCGCATCTTTGTAAAAGTGAATCCATGGAAATTCCAAGGCCGCGTACACAGTAGCATACCTCTAGCGGGAAGAGGTGCGAAATCTATCAGTGCCTACTACCTACATGATCAGATTAGATTCAAGTTTCGAACTGTGAACATCAGAAGTTCGAAGCTTAAAGCGTTTAAGTTGGAAGATAAAGCGAACATTATTACTGATATTGAACGTGGCCTGTCCCAAGTGGACATTAATATTGTATGTATAGCCTAGGAGCCTCTGATAGGAAAACATGTTTTGAGAAAAATAGGAATAAACAATTCAACTATGCATAACATTTTATTTACTGCTTTTTCACTTGTGCAAAATTATACAAAAAATACTCTTTCATATTTATTTTATCAAGTGATAAGTAGAAACTAAGTTCTTCTTCAGTTTAATATAGATATTGATGATCAAAGTGATGCTTATACGGGCCCTTTTTAGGGAGAACTGCTGTTCATAATCCACTTTTACAGACGAGTGTTACATTGTTATATTACACAGTGTGGTAATATATAAATACAACTTAGGAGTAAACAGAACACAAAAATTATGATCTTAAACAGATTTTAACAAAATGAAAGCATAAATCATTTTGTATGAAATTTTAAATACAAATTATTCTTTCTTAACATTAAATCAAGTTAATCTTTCAGATTTAATTCACCACTAGCTCGTTGTGCATTTTCACTTCTGGTTTGCTAGAAAACTTCTTCGTACCAAGCAACATCATTTCGTTCCAGGAATTTAAATAAACTGCGCATATCTGTTTTTTTTACTGGGTTCAGTTGCACAGGCTGGCTTCTTACTTACTTACAAATGGCTTTTAAAGAACCCGAAGGTTCATTGCCGCCCTCACATAAGCCCGGCAGCGGTCCCTATCCTGTGCAAGATTAATCCAGTCTCTATCATACCCCACCTCCCTCAAATCCATTTTAACATTATCCTCCCATCTACGTCTCGGCCTCCCTAAAGTTCTTTTTCCCTCCGGTCTCCCAACTAACACTCTATATGCATTTCTGGATTCGCCCATACGTGCTACATGCCCTGCCCATCTCAAACGTCTGGATTTAATGTTCCTAATTATGTCAGGTGAAGAATACAATGCGTGCAGTTCTGTGTTGTGTAACTTTCTCCATTCTCCTGTAACTTCATCCCGCTTAGCCCCAAATATTTTCCTAAGCACCTTATTCTCAATCACCCTTAACCTATGTTCCTCTCTCAGAATGAGAGTCCAAGTTTCACACCATACAGAAGAACCGGTAATATAACTGTTTTATAAATTCTAACTTTCAGATTTTTGGACAGCAGACTGGATGATAAGAGCTTCTCAACCAAATAATAACACGCATTTCCCATATTTATTCTGCGTTTAATTTTCTCCCGAGTAGGCTGGCTTCTCATGTATTTATTTATTTATTTATTCATTTATTTATTTATTTGTTCGTTCATTTGTTTATTCTGGTGTAGTTAAGGCCATCAGGTCTTCTCTTCCACGCCACCAGAAATACAAATACAATAATAGAAATAAAAAATAAAGATCACACTATAAACGAAGTAAAGCCATACAAAAATATACACAGGTTGCAGTGACACAAATTTTAGATGAGTGGTTAGGTATCATAATTAATTATATCCTGAACTAATTAACGAACATAAACAAAAAAACTTACAATTTTAATCTAGAGTAAAGAAAACATAAATCAACACTTCTAATAATACCTAGAAATCATTAAATAAGACAAAATTTTCCAATTTAATTTTGAATTGTGATGAAGTTCGGCAATCCCTGACGTCATTAGGTAACGAATTCCAGAGGCGAGGTATTTCTACAGTGTAGGAGGATGAGTATAAAGACGTTGTGTGAGGAGGGATAGAAGGATGTGCTTGATGCCGGTTTCGAAGAGTCGCAAGAAATTGAAAGCGCGATAGCAGATAATAATTCGGAGTAGAAATATGCATGATTATAAATAGAAGAGATAATTGGTACACTTTATATACATTTTCTTCAGTACTGACCATAATGCATTTTCCACCACTTATTGTCAAAGGACATTAGAGTAAAACAATACAATAGCTTTATAATATGTACGTACTGGGGCTCAGTGAATATTCGCCGTTCAAAAATTACTATTTTCCATCTAGAAAAAGTCGACCTGGTTGGCAAGTTGGTATAGCGCTGGCCTTCTATGCCCAAGGTTGCGGGTTCGATCCCGGGCCAGGTCGACGGCATTTAAGTGTGCTTAAATGCGACAGGCTCATGTCAGTAGATTTACTGGCATGTAAAAGAACTCCTGCGGGACAAAATTCCGGCACATCCGGCGACGCTGATATAACCTCTGCAGTTGTGAGCGTCGTTAAATAAAACATAACATTTAACATCTAGAAAAATGAAAAAAAAAATTAATAGTACATTATGCAACGAACCTATAATGACAATGCAAGCGAGTTTCATAATTTTCATACGAGTGTCTTAATTACCATTATAGGCAAGTTTCATACGACTTTTTATGCTCGACCATATTTCTAACTTGAAATTATTCAGAAATATTCATTTTATTTGTATCTGACAGAAGATCGGAAGCGACCTTGTGCAATACCTCGTAAATTGTGAGATGTGCGCAGACGCGAAAGTATTGATTTTTTCCGAGGAGCAATAATGTCATTGACCTTGATGTAATGTAACATGAACTAATTTTGATATAACCTGGAAATTGATTTAGAATTGAAAAACGAGATGACAAATCGA
Source organism: Periplaneta americana (assembly GCA_025594305.2). Classification (NCBI taxonomy): domain Eukaryota; kingdom Metazoa; phylum Arthropoda; class Insecta; order Blattodea; family Blattidae; genus Periplaneta; species Periplaneta americana. Next base: position 9,842,783 of record JAJSOF020000007.1, on the reverse strand, counting down.
ATTTATTTGAATATTAATTATTATAGTAACAGAACATAATCTTCTGCGACAGTATTGAATTTCCAGTCTCCGTGACGTTTCCCTCGTTGTCTTTCGATTTATATATCCGAGAATAATAGAAAACCTGAACTTTAATGAATAGGTGTACTTTAATGACATGCATTAAAGGACTGCTACCAGGTGTATAATTATTACATTTCGGCATGGTCGAGCATAAAGGTATTTTAAAATAACTATCATTAAAACTCTCGTATATGTATTACTCGTTGTTTCTACAAAAAGTGTACAAATAGAATGAAATATATAACTTTCGAAGGGAAGAGAAAAAAATACTTTCTAGCTTAAAATGCAGTAGATAACGATCATTCTAGTTTAGTTCAATAGCCAAAAGTTCTGCTATTGAGTAGAAAAAAAATTAAAAAACTTCGTGTTTTAGGACGAAATCTTTGGGAATCTTATTTCAGACATCCCCTCTTTTTATACACTATAACAGTCATTTTCCTTTAACAAAGCTTTCTATATACACAAATTAATGCCTCATATTTAATATAATTAATTAATACTATCGCAAGAAGCTAATGAAATAGGTAAAATATTGTTAAAACCAGTAATAAAATAATAACAAAATATTAAGAGCAACAATAAAGTCTGGGTCGTCTTCACCTTGTGAGCTCCTGGTCATTTGCCAATCCAGCACCCTGTAGTTACACCATTGTTCACTTCATCTACAAATCGTGCAGTTAAGGGCAGTGGTCCTCAAAGTTATTAGCTCTGCGAATCCCCTTTCTATAGATCAGTGTAATTGACGACCTCTTCATAGTCGTAGGATAGGCCTATTTTTTGAGGTTAATATTAAGTTCATATAGGTAGTGATATTTCCGTTATATTTTCCAAAATTTAATCATTATTGACTGTATATTTAAATTAAACAAAACGTAAATAATATAACACCATCCTGAAAAAAAAGGAGATGACCTTCATTAATATCATACAGCAAAGATGATATTAAAGAACAGTAAAGCAAAACAATACAACACTTTTAATATATTCTTTATATAATATTCTTGTACTCAAAAATAAATCAATTATATTTTTACATTTTTCTCTCCATCAATCAGAATAATGGAATGTTCTTTTGTGTGTTTAAAATATCTTTATATTTCGGATCAACAGTAGGTACTTATTTTTAATCCGAAGTCTGTCGCCATATTTACTCTATTTCTTTGACAATTTCAATACAAGAAAAGTGGAAAATGGCTGCTCGCGCAAGTAGATGATAGAAAACGGCATTAAAAGTTTCAAGACTCTTTCTTAGAGTTCGTTATATTCTGCATGAATTTTCAGCCAAAAATAAAACAGTTGATGTCAAACTTAAACATTTTTTTTCTAAGCAGTATTACCAGATAACTCAACAAACTGATCTTCCTCCTTTTCGGTGAAATTGTGAGTCTCCTTGAAGATAAAGCAAATATTAATTCACATATTATGATTAGAAATAGGAACAGGAAAATAATCCCTAAATTCGTCTACATCCATATTACATGATGACGTTTAAGCCAATGATCCATTATAGACAACACTCTTAAAATGTTTGTTGTGGCTATTGTGTTTAAACTCAATCTCGAACTGTATAATAACTTTAATAATACACGAAAGCTGTTAAAAAAATCGAACGAATTTACAAGTTTTGGGTCTAAAAGTAACGGCCATTGTGCTTGGGACATTGTTTCCACTCAGGAAAATCCTTCCTGAACTTTTATACTTTGTAGTAAGTAGACCTCAGATTTTAGGATAAATGCGTATTTTTATAGAGATAAAATAAAGCTGGTTAAATGCCTTCTCGTTTTAGATTAAATATAAATGTTCGGATATGGTTTAATCACAGTCTAGTATATACAGTCACGAAGCTTGAGTTGTGAGGTTGCTAGGAACAATAGACTGTGCAGGTACTATTTCGCATTGTCTGTAATGAGGCGATAGTGGCGATCCTAGTGGTTAGCAACAAACTATGGACGCATATTTACTACATATTGAGCTTCGTGACTGTGGTTTAATGGTGCCTAAAATGACTATTTTGTACATTATAACCTACAGTAGAACCCCGATTAACCGTCACCCTATTAACCGATTAGTGGATTAACCGTCTTTCTCTCTTTTTTTTGCTGCAGAAATATATTAAGTGGTGCACATTGTATTAGCACGTTATTTTTTTCTAGAGAGTGTTATTACAAGCGTTTTCCTTTACAGAGTATGGTCTACTGTTCGAATTGTTGTACTGTATAAACTTCTATATGAAAATTTAATTTAATTTAATGTTTTGTACGGGTGCCAAAAGAAATCTCATTGTGTTCAGAATGGAAAAAATAAAGTGTAAATGATTGAACGGTTTGGGGAAAGAAAAACCGTAGTTCATCTTGCATCAGAATACGAAATTGGAATGTATTAAGTATGTAAATCTACAACACGAGACCTTCACTACTCATATCTTTCCACAGACAGCCATTGCAAAGAGTTTCCTTGCCCCTTAAAAACCCGTCGTTGATATCCAGACTTAAATTAATGAACTTCTAATCCCATATCTAGCTTGCTAAACGCAACACCGCGAATGTAATTACGAAAATTTAAAAACATTATTCACTAAATTTACGAAAATATTTATGGTACGGATTATCCGATTTTTTCGATTAACCGTTCAGCTCACCCCTTCATTACCACGGATAATAAAGGTTCTACTGTATTTCAATATTTTCAAGCCTAAAAATTCCTTTTTATATTTTATTAATATATGTTTTTAACTTTGTACCAAGTGAAAGTGAAAGAGAAAGTTTTAATTAACTTGGGGTGGGTTTAGCTCAGACGCTTGTTGTAATAGTTTGGTTGTGGGAATGAAGAAATTCCTGGAAAGTGGCTCGTTTTATTGAACACTTGAGCAGAATGGTAGGAATACAAAAGATCAGTGTCCCGTGCAAAGTTTTTCCCCTTGCAATATAGTTCTATCTCACAAAAGCAAAGTTTCACAGTGGAAAATGTAGATAAAATCATTGCTTTTACTGCAATACAAATTATTGTGAATAATGTCTTAATTATTGTAAAGTCATTGATAAATTAATTAATTTAATTGCAATACTGACACATATGTATCAACAGTCACAGGGAAATGAGATCGATGAATTCATTAATAATTACTTCTGCATATAATTTAAGACATAATGAAAATAAAATTTCTAACCAAAGTAACTTTACTAGTTAATTGAATTTTATAGTTACTGTAGTTTGAGTAGGTAGAAACACATTTAAGTGCATAAAATCACATCTTTTACGGTATGAAATTCCATCTTTAGGTGTCAAGAAGTGTATTTTTAGTGCCTATTTTGATAAATTTAAAGCCTGTTCCAGGTGCCTAAAAGTTGGTTTTTAAGGGCGTAAAATTTCGAGGTTTATTAAGCATGTCCACAACAATTGAACAAATTTATAACTTGTACCAACGACGGCGAATGCGCTTCTGGCATTAATGCCACATACAAAAAAAAAAAAAAAAAAAAAAAAAAAAAGCAAATGAATAAAAATTCTTCTGAAGGAAAAGAAAATTCCATAACCAGAATATTTGCGGGCCCCCACTGAGATTATATGCTACAGCCTTTTTTATATAATGGCTTGAAGACAATATAATTTCAAATGTTACTATTGGTAAAATTATTCGTAATGTTTCTGTAGATATATCAGCAATGAGAAGAATGAATTTATTATTCTGTGCTTCTATAAAATGTGCCACGTTCAAGGCGCATTACTTCATATTAATAATATCCTGTACGTAATTCATAAAACTTACACCACTGCACAATATAGAATAGGGAAAATTAATGAGGAGATCGTGCTGGGTGACACTGAATATCCCTAAAGGAAATATTTAGAGGTATCTCAGTGAAACGTATAGCAGAGTTCGTATAGGTCAGTTTCTGTCAGACGCGTTTCCAATTCACTGTGGGCTAAAGCAAGGAGATGCACTATCACCTTTACTTTTTAACTTTGCTCTAGAATATAACATTAGGAAAGTCCAGGATAACAGAGAGGGTTTGGAATTGAACGGGTTACATCAGCTGCTTGTCTATGCGGATGACGTGAATATGTTAGGAGAAAATCCACAAACGATTAGGGAAAACACGGGAATTTTACTGGAAGCAAGTAAAGAGATATATTTTGGAAGTAAATCCCCATTATGTCTCGTGACGAGAATATTGTACGAAATGGAAATACAAAAATTGGAAATTTATCTTTTGAAGAGGTGGAGAAGGTCAAATATCTTGGAGCAACACTAACAAATATAAATGATACTCGGGAGGAAATTAAACACAGAATAAATATGAGAAATGCCTGTTATTATTCGGTTGAGAAGATTTTATCATCCAGTCTGCTGTCAAAAAATCTCAAAGTTAGAATTTATAAAACAGTTATATTACCGGTTCTTCTGTATGTTGTGAAACTTTTACTCTCACTTTGAGAGAGGTACATAGATTAAGGGTGTTTGAGAATAAGGTGCTTAGGAAAATATTTTGGGCTAAGAGGGATGAAGTTACAGGAGAAGGGAGAAAGTTACACAACGCACTGCACGCATTGTATTCTTCACCTGACATAATTAGGAACATTAAATCCAGACGTTTGAGATGGGCAGGGTATGTAGCACGTATGGGCGAATCCAGAAATGCATATAGAGTGTTAGTTTGGAGGCCGGAGGGGAAAAAGACCTTTAGGGAGGCCGAGACGTAGATGGGAAGATAATATTAAAATGGATTTGATGGAGGTGGGATATGATGATAGAGAATGGATTAATCTTGCTCAGGATAGGGACCAATGTCGGGCTTATGTGAGGGCGACAATAAACCTCCGGGTTCCTTAAAAGCCAGTAAGTAAGGTAGAAATTAAATTTAAATTATGCTTTATACTACCGAGGTTATATTAACGTCGCCGGTGTGCGGGAATATTATCCCGCAGGAGTTCTTTTGCATGCCAGTAATTGTACTGAGATGATCCTGTTGCATTTAAGCACACTTAAATGCCATCGACCTTGGCCGGGATCGAACCCGCTACCTCGGGCACAGAAAGCCAGCACTCGAGCGACTGCGCTACCCAGGCCGACTAGAGGTGATAGATTTTCGCAATCACGATAAATGCGAAACATGGCCAAATGCTACCAAAATAAGCAATTTTATGTTTAAAAGCATGTTAAATATATTATTGAATGCGAAATGTGTTTAGTACGTGTTTCTGCAAATTAAGAGCGAAATTACATTTTATTAGATATTTTAGTGCTTTTGTAAACAAATCAGAATTTGTCATCATATACAGGTTCTTATTTTTTTTTCAAATAGTTTGGTCATCTCCCGACATGTTAGATTTTATAGTATGACTAGCACAGGAATGTGACCTACCTGATACCCTCCTTGTAGTTATCCGTAGACTGCCGTTATCTCGACTTTTAAACTAATCTCTGTGATGCTGGTGGTAGAATATTGGCTGCCTATGCGATGTCTTTAAGAGCAGTGTTCACTAACCAGCAAGTTGTATGTGGTAATTAATGATTCTTACTGAGTAGTAAGACGATTCGGGATAAAATCACAGCACATCTCGCATGATTCTAATGTTCACAGCTTCACTGTATTTTTATATTCTTTTAGTTATTTATTATATCCAAAATTTGTAACTGAAAACAATTTAGAAAATACACCTGTTAGAAACCCATCGATGACGTTTAATTTCTACCACACCTTCCATAACTAAAACGTTCCATCCAAAATTGTCACAAAGTGCTAAATTCTGATATTAAAATGGTATGAAATGTTAAATGTGATTTCTAAAATGCTAATTTTTTTTATTTCGAGTTCCTAAAATCTATCATGACTAAAAAAAAATAATATTTAACTGCATACTTACATCCCGAAACGAGCATATAAGAATTATAATTCAGCACTAATTAGGACTCGAAAAATGTGTAAAGAAAAAGGTCTGGAATTCGAGAAAGATATTTTCCTGTTTGCAGTGCTGTAATGCCGGTACTACTGAACATAAAATTTATCTAACAATAATAGTGGTAACAGCGGTATTATACAATATTAATTTGTGTAGAAACTAGAGATGAACCGATCCCACACAACTTGATTTAATATCCTTAGGTAAAAGAGAGAAAAATAATTGTAAATATTACAGTTCATAAACATATTCATTTTGATAATGAGCACACTACAGTGATATAATTATATACCTCCTTTAGTTCTTGCATTTGACAACAACTTCACGTTTTATTACTAATTCTGTCATCAAAGATTCTTCTAATACCTGCCATAAAATTAGTGTCTCTACTTGTCTTCATGTCTCCGTGGTCCAATTTTGTCATCTGTTTCTAAACAAAAGCAAAATTAAATACGTCCATAAAACTTACAAGTGCTTATCAAGAGTTTTAACAAACTGTTAAAATGTCAAAACCCTATTAACAAACAAAGTGTGAGTATAGTTTTAACATCTGTTGATAAAAGCGGTTCCTAGAGTTTAAGAGAAAAGACGAGCATAGGCCGACAGACAGATGGACACTAGGCCCGCAAACAGGTGGACATAAAAGCAGAAAAACATGTCGTACTACAATATATTTTATATCAGAAGAGACGAAAACTTGTATTTAGGTCAAAATTTTAAAAGCGATGTTTTTCCAACGTCAGAACACATTGTCTACGTCTCGTATATTGTGTAATGTATATGATTCTTTAGGATCCATTGGCCTACAAAATAACTCTGCTGAATTCTGCGCTATACTACCTGCACAATCTTTTTCGGTGCAGAGATGATAGCTGAATCAAAGATTGTAGTAATAATAAATTATTATCGACGAATGGCACCAAACATATCGAGGATGAAGCCAGTTCCAAAACAGATTAATTGATAGGGTATCTTCCCGATTTGAGATTCATTATATTGTATCCCGAAAACCCAGAATTCAAGGAAATGTTTCGCATTGTTCAATGTACTTGTTATTTATTTGTTACCCTGTTCTTCCTACCTCGTTCCTTCCCTCTACGCGCATTACAGTGTACATGCCAACTAGAACTGTTTTTGTGTTGGTACCCCTGACTGTTGCTTTAGATGTTGATTAGATTGGATTTGAATTAGATTTGGGGACGCTGCGAGTTGTCAATCAATGGTCACGTGGTCGTGGCAACAATGGATTCTGTGTGCAACACAGACACATGTAACTGATGGGGGCAAGCACTTTCCGCTAGAGTGAGTGTGGTTTCATGTGGTGTTTTATTGAAGTACCGCTGCAGGAAGACGATGCGATGATTATGGTTTGATGAGCAAGAAAGGACCTAGAAATGTAAGTAACTTATCTTATACTTCGTCAAAAAATTTGCTTGGAGATTTAGAAAACAAGGATTACTATCATGCTTTCTAGCAAGTGTGTGCTAATTCAGAACATTGCAACGTGACGACACATTGACCAAGCTGGACTTGGTATCTTGTCTATAATCTCATAGCGTTCATACAAAACAATTTCTAATAACTATAATTTAGAATGGTTTTTAATTTCGCCACAATGAATTGAATAGAAATGTATCAACAATCATTTCTTCATACGATTGATAATTGCCCAGAATTTGAGTTGTTCTCACGGTTTTCATCAAAGAATTATGCTTCACAGATGTGATCAAAGTGTGTTACATGAAATTTGATGAGGAGCTGTGATCTGTGAGGTATTTTTCAAAGAAGAAACTAAATGTAGTCTGTTGAAGGACTGAGGATAATCATTTGTAGAAATATTTTCTCATTATTTCCGTGTATTGAGTGCCTCAAAATGATAGCGGAGGTTACTGGATTAAATAGCTACTGTAAAACGACAGAATAACCAGATTTCTACGTTTATAAAGATGAAACTAGAAGCATCCTGAAAAAACATAATCTGAGTATAGTTACTTGTGGAAACTTGTTAGCATTATATCTCTGAATTCAGTGCCTCAAAATTGTTGCGGAGGTGATTGGAATAAACACTGTAAAGGCACGTCCAAACGCCAACTTTGTTCACGAACAATATTTTGTGAACCAAGTTTTTCCTTCTGGAACATGTCCCTAATATATATTTATGTTCGCAGATTTTAATTTTGTTCGCGGAGAACAATGATCCACCGAGAGTCGGTTGAGATAAAAAGAAAACATATTCGCAACGAGTTGTAACATTTCGCTACATAAACGAGCCTCATTTTATTGTACGCTAAGGACTAGAAACGTTGAGATTATAGATTGATTTTAAAGAGTTTACGATAATTTGAAGGGGAGAAATGGAGTGGCCAAGAACTAAAGCTTAATATAATTGTGCGAAATGGAGAAGTGTTTGTGCAGCACGACGTCAGAAGATTATTAAAAACAACGATGAAAAGCGGTTCATATATAAAATATATTTTCTCAACTGAAGATTTCGGTAGCGGAGGCAGAAAGGAAATAGAATCGTTCCTATCTGTATACAGGAGGGATTTCGGGTATAATTGTGTAGATGCTTAGTTTGGATGATTAAACAAATACTTAAAACTGTGTTAAAAGTCATCCGTTGCTATAAATCGTCAAGTAATTGTCAATATCTCTTTCACCGTGTTAGCTTTGCTATAGTTAGTGTTTTGTTTATACTAGGGGCAGAAGAAATAGGCGGGTATGGCGAACCCCTCATTCACTACCCCGGCTCCTGTACCCCTCAGAACCTGCTTGGTGTATGGTCCTGTCCCAAATAACTTACTCCTCCATTCACAAGTTTTGCACTATAGGAAAACTTGAAGAAATAAAATAATAACGTGATTTCTAGTAATTACAAATTCCTGATTTACTGAATATTGTCGTCTTGTTTAGTCAACTGTCCGAACACAGGTCTGAAACTCATAAGTCACAACAATAAGGCATCACTAATGAGGTAACTAAGCCAGGAGATAATAAGTTATTGTGGCCAATTCTCTTTCCTCCTCCATTGCATACATCGCTGAATAGTAACATTATTACACTAATGAGACTTTAGATCACATTATCATTTATAACATTTCGCAAGTTAGCCATTTCAGAAATGTATTAATTAATATCATGTAGGCCTAATGTAAACCTAATACGAGGAATCAAATATTCAGCATTACATACAATTAGTATTTTGTTTTTATGTGTTTTCAGAATATTGTATTAAAATAATAACTACTAAATAATGTTTATGCAGTTATCAACTTTGTGAATCATGAGGAAATTAAAAAATAAAAGTGCAAAAAATTAATATATTTTTACTATATGCAGAAAATGCACACGTTATTGTAACATGAACGAGTTTCGTAATAAAAAAATACTTACGAATTAGAAGCACACTTAAGAATGGCGTAGCTTAACAAAACAACACAATAAGTGTGACTAAAAAAATCCTTTTGCACAGGTTCTCTTAACCGATCGTAGAGAAACACTACACGCCTTGGCAGTGGCTGTCTGCGTTGTTGATAGGACACTTTTAATGTCACAAACTTTAAGTCCTTTCAAGAAACAACAAACATGATAAATAACGCCTTTAGTATGACTTCTGATATAAGGACTCGACTGAGACATGATAGCGATTACTTGGATGATTATTATTTAAAATACTCTTTATTATGTTATTATGATATATTTTTTCGAACAAGCTATAACACAGTAATATCACAGACGAGCACTTGTCAACAACTAGCATTCGAACGCAGCGACAGGAAGGTCTCTTTGTTCAGGTCATAAACCGCTAGAGAAAGTGTGGAGCGAGTAGTGTCCGCACAAGACCAAAAACCCGCCTATTTCTTCTGCCTTTACTATAGCTATCTCGAGACCAATAATATTCACTAGTGTCTCAAAATTACTGTAGTTGCCGTCATTCTCTTAAAGTTCCTAAGTCCACTTTCGCTATCCATCTTCCGTAGTTAGTATTGAGAGTAGATTTTCTCTGCCAAGTCTTATTAACGGTTTTTCAGCCTTTTCTTGTTTGCTCCACTGTTAATCATCACTGGTGCTCCAGAGCACATTTATAATAATTAGTCTTCCCTGCTGATCATGTCTTCAATAACACATAACTTCATTCACAAATTGAACGAAATGTTCTTCTTGATTTGGATGGCGAAGTCGTCTATTAAAATATTTTAAAACAATATTCGCGAACATTTTGACAACTTTTGTCCACGCACACTAATAAACCAGTAACCATAATATGTGGTATGAATATTGTGGAGAAACATTTCATTTAAACCGATAAAGCATTGTCCGTTCTACCTTTCGCGAATAGCATGAAAAATACTTACTTACTTACAAATGACTTTTAAGGAACCCGCAGGTTCATTGCCGCCCTCACATAAGCCCGCCATCGCTCTCTATCTTGTGCATGATTAATCCACTTTGCTGTGGTCGTGCCAGAGAATCATTCCCATTCCGAGGCTTATTGTATGGATTCATAACAAGCTGTTTTTATGGTGATGGGTTGTTAGCCCTTCGCCCAACCGCCAAAGTTGGAGGACCACCCCTTATCGGATGTCCACGACTGCTTATTCAATATGGTCGCAGCTACCCTCCATATCTGGAGGTCGTCTCCTCTATCCGCAACCTGAGGACGCGCCATGCCGTGGTGATAGGGACTCACAATACATGGTGAAAAATACTACAAGTACTAATAATAATATTGTTTGTATAATTGATACTTTTTGTACCGATCGAGCTGTGTAACATGAGACGTAGTTCGATTTTGCCACCGTTAGCTTTCTAAATTTCAATAGTCACTCGAACGTAAACGTTGTGTTGGAGGTCTCCCAATGTTTTTTCTATAGCACTTTATTTTGATTTTTATACATACACACATTTATTACAAAAACACATAACTATTCCCTCCGCAGTGCACTGCGTGCTTATAAGGACGATACACTTTTCTTTTTCTTCAACTCTCACCCTTGTAGGACTAGACTTGACTCAGTGCGGACACGCGAAAATGAACCTTAGGAATTACACTTGACCTGCGGAGGGATTAGTTAAACGCACCGTATTAAATACATTAAAACTATTATGTAAGTTAAACATTATTGCACATATTGAATACATAAAACAATAATGAACATATTACACATTAAAACAAAATTATTTTAAACAAATTTACACCCGTAAGAGCGACACTTGTGTTCGGGGATCCAAAGTTGCGTTATAGGTAGACAGAAAGAAGAGAGAATACACAGTAAATTCAAGTAATAAAAGAAAGTAAAATATTGTGAAAGTAATATATTGTGAAAAATAAGTAATTATATTAGAAAGAGTCCACACCTGTGGAGTAACGGTCAGCGCGTCTGGCTGCAAAACCAGGTGGCCCGGGTTCGAATCCCGGTCGGGGCAAGTTACCTGGTTGAGGTTTTTTCCGGGATTTTCCCTCAACCCAATACGAGCAAATGCTGGGTAACTTCCGGTGCTGGACCCCGGACTCATTTCACCGGCATTATGACCTTCATATCATTCAGACGCTAAATAACCTAGATGTTGATACATCGTCGTAAAATAACCCAATAAAATAAAATAAATATATTAGAAAGAGTTTATAACTTATATTAAAAAGTAAATAAGACTAATATTTAGCAATTAATTATCTGAAATGAAGGGTTCAGAATCATAGTGGGCCAAGCGCCATTTACTAAAACCGCAGAAAACAAGGGTTAAAATGAAGTTATTACCATAATTCAATGGAAACATATAGCAAGTAATATACAGTATACACATTAAAACTAAATGATACGTCAATCGTCATTAAACTATGGTATTCACTTAACTTTAACCCTAGCTTTTTCCTTTTTTAATAAATGGCGCTTGGCCCACTATGGCTCTCAACCTTTCAGTTGTTCTTAATAGTTTCTTTTATTCTGAGTTTAAATTTCATCGTAGTTATATTTTACAAATCAGAGTACTGGAAAATTAAATTACTACGTAATTTTAAGCCATACTTGAATCAATATTTCATACCAGCACTCGTTAAATTTTTAAATCTGAAATTAAATAATATATTTTTCATCGTGTTATAGTTTTGCCAATATGTCTTGAAATCGTTCTTTTTCTTACGAAAAGTATTGGGAATAAATTTGAATAAGGAACAAAGAAAAGTTTCCTTCCCAGGTAGGATTCGAACCACGAAAGTCTTAGTTACCAGTCTATCGTGCTCTGGTGTGAACAAGGCTCTGAAATCAGCTACAAGGGTTTGTTTTGCCACTACTGTACACTTGGTCTCAAACATACGAAAATAAAATCCTTGTCTTTTAATAAGGGCTTAGTAATTAAATATTTGGGAATGGATTATTATTATTATTATTATTATTATTATTATTATTATTATTATTATTATTATTATTATATTATTATACAATGAAAGGTGGAGATGATGTTTCAAATAGTGATGATGATGATGATGATGATGATGATGATTTTATTATATTATAGTTCAAGTACAAAGTACATACAAGTAATCATTTAATCCCTTACATTACACACTTTAGAATTTTACACATAGATATACTATTATTTAAATACAATTTCTACAATTTAAATATTTAATATACAAAAACGTTTTGTTTTATCGTGCAAATCGCAATGTAGCGAACGTAGAAGCTCCGCCCACGACCCCTTCCACTTTTCCCTTACTAGCTCACCAGACACTCTACGTAATAGGCGAGTGTTGTGTCGAATGCACATTTCATGTGAGTGGGGATAACTCCCTTACTGGCGTTCGCTATATTGCAATTTATCCGTTTTATCTTCCACTTGCGTTTAGTTTTGTGCAAGAATCAACTCATTTTAGTATGTTGTTACAATCAGTATTTGTTCGCCTTACATCTATAACACAAAAAACAAGCATTAAACATGTTTGTTTAGTAATCCTTATTCTTTTTTTTTCTTATATATTTACTTATTTTTCAATTCTAGTTATTTCATTTATTCTTTTCATTCTAATTTTTTTAGTCAAAAAAGATATAAACCTAATTGCTTTTGTAATTTTGTGTTATTATTATTATTCATAAGTTTTCTTATAGCTATTTCTTTGTTTATTTGTAGGAACTTTTCTTTTATAAATTTCACCCGCATATCTTTTGTATTTTGACATTCAAGAGATGTTTCAAATAGGCTACTTGATTGTTTATACATATATAACAGTTTCCAAAAGAGAGAAAAGTTCAGTCTGGTATAAACAACTGTGGCGATTCAAGACTACTTGACGCTCGAGAGTTGACCACTCCCGATGTCTTGAACGTTCGCTTAAGCAGTCAACGACGTAGGCCAGTGATGTCAACTGATGCCCACAGGAGCAAGCGCGCGCTTTAGAGCCCAGGAGAGCCTGAGCACTTTACAGCGGAAAGGAAAGAGCCAGATGAAAGAGGTGGTATATGCCGCTTGGTCGAGCTATATTCAGAGATGGCCAGCACTGATTCAATAGATAAAGGGAAGAGAACTTATTAAAACCGTATCCACGTTAATTTTTAGATTTGTCTGAGAAGTATAAATGCATTATAAGAATGTAAGTTTCAATTTTAATGCTCATCTTTCACAAGTTTGTTTTTTTTTATTCAAAAGGAATATTTTCTCAACTTTTCGTATAGAAAAGTGAAATTTTCAGGTATAGACCTATTTATTTAGTAGCCTTACAGAATGTTTTCGTAAATCTAATATACCGTATATACGTATTACTGAAGATAGTGTATTGAAAATTTTGAAAATATTCGCATGGAAATTGTTTGTAAGGAAATGAATTAACAAAGCAACTACTGTTACATCATAAGCAAAAGATACGTGCCCATGTGTTGTAAAAATGTCAGCTCTATAGCTTCAGCAGATTTCGAGAAAATAATTTAATATTCTGATAATAGGAAATTGCTCACAAATATCACCTTAAAAGCAAAATGCGATAAGAGTTTTGTTATGTAATATTAGTTACACTTAAAACAGATACAGTACCTAGGTAACTTTGCTTTGTACTGTAATATTGTTTTGATTAGTTTATTGATTACTTTTGTAAGGCTAAAGATACCATCAATATAAATTCCAACTTATCATGTCATACTCAATCTCTTTCTTTGGAATATCACTTTGTTTAAGAATGATATGTTTCATCCACTTAATACAGTATAATATTATACTACTATGGAATTTAAGTGAATATTCCTTCTTAACTCTCTATTATGTTATTAAGTTTTAAAACACAAGTGCAATATTAAGAAATCAGTGTTAGTACTTTTGTTTTACAGACAATATAGGTAATATTAAACAGAAAGAAGCCATATAAAGATAATAACATAAAATTTCACGTTCTGTTTGAAGTTTCCTTAATCCAACAGGCTGCTTACGTATTCCTCCTTTCATACCTAGCGCTTGATGCCCGCGCACGACGTCAAGGTCAGAAAAATGCGCTTACTTTGACATCTCTGACGTAGGCAATGCTGTCGTGCGGGTTTTCGGCTTCGCAGAAACTGTTACTCTCGCTTTCTCGAACGTTGTTCAACTCTATAAGCCACTATTCCGAAACGCCTCCGGAGTTGAAATAAAGAATTTATAAGACAATTGCAGCGGACCAGAGAGCGGTACGAGGGATGTGGTCCGCATGCGCTGTTTCATTCCCGTCCTTTACGTCCCTGATCCATTAAAATATCAAGTGACTGAAAGCTCGCATCTAGAATTTCTGAATGCGCCCCCATTATAAGGGAGTGAATTCCAAATATTCCCTCATCTATATGTGTCATGCAGGGGTTGGCTGCGTGGGATGACATCTGCCCGCGTTTTAGAGAGGTGTGGGCTCGGGAGGGGGGTGAGGAGAGGTCATTCATGTATAAATAGATTCTGTATTGCATTATGGGCTGGTTGCTTGAGGTTAGGATAGGTGGGGAAACAGAATGTCAACGCGGTGGCCATTTTCCTTGTCGCTGAGACAACAATGAATTCTTTAGAAGAAAAGACCGTGGAGTGTTGTTCCTCCGCTGGAAGCCCGGCACACAGCTGCACAATGTCACCCCTGCCGCGCATTCCTCTCTGTTCCATTCATTTCGCGTTGTGTTACCTTCCGATATTTCTTTCCTATGCCCTCACGACCCTAATTGATTTAACAGAGGAGAAACACAAAATATAAATTGAATGCCCTCTATGAAGTCTCGAATTCTTTGTAGGTTTATTCGTGTGAAGCTTAACACCTATTAAGTCGTGTAGTTAAGGCTATGGATCTGTGAAATTTCGAACTTCTACATTTTTACGCCAATTAACCTGAAAGTTTTACCACATATTTCTTACAATATGGACATGCAATACACAATTTTCACTTTGATATTTCAATTAAAATAGTAATAGTAATAATAATAATAATAATAATAATTATCTATTAATTTATTTATAATTAGTTTTTATCTCTTTTTTCTAATACTGAATTAAAATAATAGTAGTAATAATAATCCAATAATAATAATCCAATAATAATAATATATCTATCTATCTATCTATCTATCTCTATCTATCTATCTATCTATCTATCTATCTATCTATCTATCTATCTATCTATCTATCTATCTATCTAAATCTAATCTATCTATCTATCTATCTATCTATCTATCTATCTATCTATCTGTCTGTCTGTCTGTCTGTCTGTCTATCTATCTATCTGTCTGTCTGTCTGTCTCTGTCTGTCTCTGTCTGTCTGTCTGTCTATTTATTTATTTATTTATTTATTATTTGTGTGCTGAACAACAGCCAGAGGCCAATTATAGTTCAGCACAAAACGCAAACAGAAGATACAAAGGTGCAAAATAAATAAATTATATCTTAAATAAAGAAAAACATACATAAATAACATTGAGAACAAGAGCAGTAAATACTAATAATCGAAACGAAACTATACCTTAAAAGGATCTAAATTGTGCCCATGCAAATTGACATATTTTATGCATCTACACACTGGAGAAAGTGATTTTGAATTTCT
Source organism: Periplaneta americana (assembly GCA_025594305.2). NCBI lineage: Eukaryota > Metazoa > Arthropoda > Insecta > Blattodea > Blattidae > Periplaneta > Periplaneta americana. The sequence continues at coordinate 9,826,789 of JAJSOF020000007.1, read as the reverse complement.
GTTATAAAATTTTATTTGAAATCTTAAACCTTTTGTAGGAATACGAAGGCTGATATTGTTTATGATAGACTCACAATCAATATCACCCTTGATCACTTTGCAAAAAAATTTATAATCAAGATTTTGACGTCTAGAATAAAGGCTACAACAGTTAAAATATTTACAGGTAATTTCATAATTGGAGTCGGAGGAATTGGGTATAAATCGAAAAGCACATAAGGAAATAAATTTCCTTTGAATATTTTCCAATTTCACCGAATCAGTTGAAATAATGGAATTCCAGACTACAGATGCATATTCAAGTTTAGATCGAACAAAAGTAAAGTATAAAATTAATAGAGACTCTGGAGTAGAAAAAGAATAAGTTATAGACCTTATCAAACCAAGCATACTTATTGAATGATTATAAATATACTGTATTGACCATGATCCTGAAAATATAATTTAGAATCGAGTAGTACACCAAGAACTTTAATAGAATTTTTCCTAATAATACAGACGTTATTAAGAGAATAATTAAATTTTATGGAAGTAGTTTTTCCCGAGCACGAAATGACAAAAGTTTCTTTCATTAATTTTCATTCCATTATCGTCAGACCAAAGTTCAATAGAGTTAATATCATTTTGAAGAGTTTGGCAATCGGCAGAATTATTTGTTGAGCGAAAGATTTTGAGATCGTCAGCAAATTTAATAAATAATAATAATAATAATAATAATAATAATAATAATAATAATAATAATCGTGGCGCTACAGCCCTTGAAGAGCCCAGACCGATCAACCGGCTGCTGGCCTCACTTTCACATGCCGAAGCAGAGGTGGACGATCATCCAACCAGAATGGAGGTATCGTGTAGTTAGCACGATGATACCCCCAGCTTTTATAGCTGGCTTTCGCAACCGGATTTCGCTACCTATCATATCTCCCCAAGTGCATCACGATACTGGGTGGGCACCGGTCTCATACACTGGTGAAATTTCATGAGAAAATTTCTTCCCCCATGAGGACTAGAGCCAGCGCGCATTTCGTAACGCGAGTTCTAGGCAGGATGCCTTAGGCCACGGCGCATACTGAATTTATAATTGTCCCAATTTTCAAAGTTTACATAATTTTTCTTTAAATTATATTTAATTTATTCCTGATAGATATATGTAAACTATGACACATACTTACTTACTGGCTTTTAAGGAATCCGGAGATTCATTGCCGCCCTCGCATAAGCCCGCCATTGGTCCCTATCCTGAGCAAGATTAATCCATTCTCTACCATCACATCCCACCTTCCTCAAATCCAATTTAATATTATCCTCCCATCTACGTCTCGGCCTCCCAAAAGGTCTTTTTCCTTCCGGCCTCCCAACTAACACTCTATATTCATTTCTGGATTCGCCCATATGTGATACATGCCCTGCCCATCTCAAACGTTTGGATTTAATGTTCCATATGTCAGGTGAAGAATACAATGCGTGCAGCTCTGCGTTGTGTAACTTTCTCCATTCTCCTGTAACTTCATCCCTCTTAGCCCCAAATATTTATAATAATAATAATAATAATAATAATAATAATAATAATAATAATAATAATGATAATAATAATAATAATCCGTGGCGCTACAGCCTTTGAAGGGCCCAGACCGACCAGCCGGCTGCTGGCCTCACGCCCACATGCCGAAGCAGAGGTGGACGATCATCCAACCAGAATGGAGGTATCCTGTGGTTAGCACAATGATCCCCCCAGCCGTTATAGCTGGCTTTCGCAACCGGATTTCGCTACCTATCCTAGCTCACCAAGTGCATCACGATGCTAGGTGGGTACCGGTCCATACACTGGCCGAAATTTCATGAGAAAATTTCTTCCCCCATGAGGAGTCGAACCAGCGCGCATTTCGTAATGCGAGTTTTAGGCAGGATGCCTTAGACCAAGACGCCACGGCGCATACTGAATTTATAATTGTCCCAATTTTCAAAGTTCACATAATTTTTATTTAAAATTATATTTTTTTATTCCTGATAGATGTATGTAAAATATGACACATGCTTTTCATATTTTTCAAATTACTTTTTGAGAAGAAAAATATTCACCTTTTAGTTGTTACTTTTCATTTCTTTTAACTCGTAACATTCTCAATACATTATGTTTTGAATTCTTTCAGTAGCAGAAGAAATCACATGTGTCAGTTAAGTTTACAAGCTTTTGCGAAGTTTGCAAAATTTCACCGAGATTGGAGGAAAACTGCATTCATTAGAGCATATTGCATGTTACAAAATGTTGAAAATTGGAAAATCAAGAAAACAATATAGCCTATGATATATACTATCGATATCCATCCTTCCTATAAAGGTCTACCACCCACATTTTTCTCATACATAACAGCTCGAAATATGAACTGAAAGAAAAATAAAGTTAGTTAGAATGAAGAACAAAGTCTGTCAGAATGACAGCTGAGAGTCAGGTTAAAGGGCTGCAGCTCCACGCACGCACTGGTCCCTTTAAATTCGTCCGCAGGGACTTTAAATCTTCACAGGGCCAAAATAAGCACAGATTTAGAAAGCTGAAACATTATTTGATTTTTTAGAGTGAAAACAAAAATTTACATTTTTTAACGATTTTTTTTCGTTATTTTCACCGATCCATAGCCTTAAAGTTGCACTGTCTACAAGAAATTAATTATGTAATTCTGTTACCAAGAAATATAATTCCGTTACTGTACCCTTGATAAAACAAAGCTTGTATGGAATTTGTAGATGTATTTTTATCACAAGACAAATAGTCCTCATTACACTAGACAGTATTACTTGTATGGCAAAACATTAACATATTTTTAACAAATGATTGTAGATTCAGAGAATTTTTATGCTAAATGTACAGATAAAGAATGCGTGTCTTTTCATGTAATTGCGTTATTACCACAGTTTTGAGCACAATAAAATTATATAAAATAGTGAAAATGATTCAGAATTTCTTAAATGATCATGAGACAGAGAAAAAAATATGTATTATCTTATCATATTGGATATTAAACTAATTATGAATAAACTGTAGCAATTGAGCAATGAATATGAAAAATAACCCTATAATTGTAATTCCATTAGGGGAGAGTCGGGTAGTATCGGACATCGGGTAGTATCGGACAGTGCGTTTCTTTTATCTACCACCATTGATAGTACCTGAATGACATGGTTACATTTCTCTATGCGACATCACAGAAATGTAACCATGTCAATCAGGTACTATCATCGTGTGGTAGATGAAAGAAACTCACTGTCCGATATTACCCGATGTCCGATACTACCCGACTCTCCCCTACCGTCGATTTGCCCTCATATGTAGCCTATTCAGATCTACAGAGTCCCTTGATGTGTTAATTATTGAATTGATGTGATATTAGTTTGTATATAATTAAGTTGATATGAAATTAATTGAGTAAATACGTAACTATCAAGTTTCACATGTACATAATTAAGTTGACATGTCCGAAATTAGACTGATGTGAAATTAATTTAGTTAACGCAAACTGACAGGTGGTAAACAGCAATCATGTGATTTTTAGCTCCGAACTGTTTTTTAGATTGTAATGGCAGGGTTAAGGTACAAATTTCTTAAAAAAAAAAGGAAAATTAAGTGAAAGTTTAGTTTTTATAGAAATTACTGGAATCGGCGACATTTTTCTTGTCCATAATAAGATGCATGTCGGCAAGTTCAGTAAAGGTGTAGCCATTCTACTTTTTTATTTCAATTTATTTAAGATTAATTTTAAAATTATATAACGTCACGATAAATTCTTACGTACATTGACGATCGATATCTCCAACACTAATAAAAAATAGAATCGCAAGAAATTGTTAACATGTGAGTTCCGACTACAATACTAATGCTGTAGCATTCAATCATGCGATTCGTCTGTGTATTTTATAGATTATTATAACTCTAAAGCTTTTGAGTTATTAGTACAGTCCAGACCGCCCGGTCTCGTAGTATAAGCAGTTCATGTTAACAGTTGTGACCTTTCCAAATAGATAGAGCAGCTACAGCTAATGTATACCTATGTAAGCACTTGTTTTTGCTTTACTGTGGTTGGGATAGTCAAAGCTTCATTTTTTTTTCAGTACAGACAAGAATTCAATCAAACATACTACAATGAGAGTGTTGCTGTTCCAAACAATTGCCCCTGGAATGCCCTTACCCGCGCAGCCAATACAACTCTCAGAAGCCCTTAATATAGTGTATAAAGTATCACAAACCGTTATCCAAAATAACAATTCACTAATTTCAGAAAAAGTGAAATGTAAGTTGAGAAACATTATTGCTGAAAATTCTGCCTGTTCACAACTTCGTATTATAAATGATGTGCTATCAGGTCACGACAAGATATCTGAAGTTGATGTACTAAAAAGTAGTGACTTTCCGTTCTTCAAATATGCACCTATTACATCGTATGATGTTGAACGTACATTTTCCCAATATAAAAACTCTTTGAGTGACCATCGGATGTTACTATGCAGTCGCTCAAAATGTACGTAACTCTTCACTGCAATGCACATATTCAAGGATGATGTGAGTATATTACATTAAATTTTAAGAGTTAATATATCTCACTACATAAAAATTTTGTATTTACATGTTTAGACATTTCCTACTTCAATGATAATTAATTTTATTTGACTGCAGGATAAGGTTTTATTGTAACCGCAGTATACTGCTCAGTGTTTACATAAGAGGCATACTCCATCCGTCGCACGTCCCCTTATCATACAGTCTATACCGCGTGCGTAGTAAACCTTACGATTCTCGTGGCAATTCCACGAAGTATAGTTTTAAGCAAACAGCTTACTCTCGACAACTAAGAAGGCGTGAAGTTTTAATGTCTATTATTTTAATAAAAACTCTAATTCTGTTTAGCTTTGCTATTGATTTATGAGTATCAAATTGTAATTATTTTAATACTCTGTATCATACGTATTTTACGTCGGTGGTCACGGGTTTGTTGTCTCAAAGTATCCGTCCATAACTCCTATTCCGAGTGAAGATACTACGGCGTTGTTCATTACTACTCCGTATATGCAACAGTCTGCAAACTTTATGGAAAGAAAATAAAAGAAACACAGAATTTCTGATGAAGTGAGAATTAATCTGGGACTCTGGGACCAACAACACATCGTCCGCTGTAATATCGCTGTTCCTATGCCTGGTCTTTGGATCCAGAGTTCGCGGGTTTAAAGCCAGACAAGAACGTTGAAATTGTATGTGTGATTATTACACTTTTACTACGTCATACTACTTTTGACCAATAAAACGATACGAAACGACGTCTTTCAACCAATCATGGCTGCTTATCGCACAATTTTATCGCGTCCCTAGCATTTGTTTAATTTTATCGCTTCCCTAGCACTTCTTTGATTTTTTTCACTACCCTAGCATTTGTTTCTTTGTTTGCCAACATTTCAAAATGCACTGGTCTGGACGTCAAAAAAAAAAAAATTACAAACCACTCCAGTCGATGCACAGCAGTTTCAAATATGACTCTCATTGGCATTCAAGAACAAGAATTAATAAAGTTCATTGGTCATAGCTATGCATCTTCCCTGACACCCTATCTCCAAGTAAATGAAGAGCACCATTCGGAAATCCTGAATAAGTTGGGGAATACACCATACACATCAACGACTTCCACTTCTTTTATGCACACGTCCAATATAACATCAACTGAACCACCAAATATTAAAACATTCAAATTTGAAAATTATACTTTCAATAATTGTTCCTTTTAAAATTATTCATGTATATTTTTTATTTCATCATCATTAATTAAAACTTTTCGTGTTTATTTCATCAGCCCTAATTAAACCTTTTCTAACACTTGTTTATATAATTTAGGTTATGCTATACCTTCTGCTATATATTATGGATAGTCACGTATCAGAGATTGTTTAATATTAAGATTTATTTAAAATCATCTGTCAAGTGACGTTGGTTACTGGGATTCGGATAATTGAAGTGGAATGCAACCGTTCTAATAAAAATGAAACTGAATCAACAAAGCCTTCTGGACTATTAACCGTCATAGAGTTCAATCAAGATTTTATAGTTAGCGCAACTGGTAACAAGAGAAGAGCTAATCATAACACACTACTGCCATCTAACGGAATATTTGTAATGTTGAGATGGTACAATAATACATTTGAAGACAATTTAGTATTTTCGTAAGTCAATAAATATTTTATTGTATTGGGGTACTTCGTTACTTCTAATCTTTATATACTTTCTTCTAATCGTGTAATAGTCAGTTAAATCCCACTCGAGTTTTGATTTTCTCTAGATAAATCAAAACCTTTAGTGAGATTACTGTTTCTCAAATTGGACGGTACCGCTCTCCAGGGGGATTTTTGATTTTCAGTTGGGTTGTAAATTCTAACGGCGTAGTAGAGAGCGTTAAGTATTTGTGGATATGACAGAGATAATATTCTGTTAGTAATAATAATAATAATAATAATAATAATAATAATAATAATAATAATAATAATACAAGAAAATTTTTGTCAAAAACTCTTCAACTTATTTTAAAATGTACTGGTACGTTCTATATTTAATATTGAACAAATTTATAAGTATACGCTGTTAAAATTTTATCATAAAAATCGTAATAAGTTTTTATTACAGACACACAATTATGACACAAGACGAAATATTAATTCAACATTAGTAGAACCTAAATGTCTCACATCTGCTGGTCTAAAGCATAACATTAATTTTGGCCCTCGGTTGTACAGCTGTCAAAAGAAAAAGTGGCCGCTCTCCTGGAACAAAGTTCCCTTCGGGTATCTTCGCTACAATTCGGAGACAGGCGATGTTACATGTTGTTGGACCACGTTGCCTGATATCTACAGTTATAATTGAAGTGTTCTGTGTGTTATTGATAGCATAATGGTAGCGTTCAGGCCTCTTATTCATGAGGTCCTGCGTTCGACTACAACCACGTGCTTTTTATGTTCTTTTTTGTTCTGTTTTTGAGAGAGACAAACTAGACATAATGGCTCCTTTCTCTTTTATGATTATTTTAGTAATTAACATCAGGTTCATTAATATATTATGCCATGACTTTATCATTATCATTATGATATTGTGGCTGCAAATGGAAAGAAAAAAGATTTTATTCTCAATAAAATATCTTTCGTGGCATAAACATAACAAATTTACTGGCGTCGGCCTTAAAACATTCAAACAATTAAGCGTTCAAAAACAAAACAAAAGCCACAATTCAATATTTAGTCTATCTTCCTCTTATCTCGATCATCTTGCAGTCGAGTGGGCATGGAATTGACTAGTCTTTGCAAATAGCGACTGTTCTTAGACACGATATTCCAGGCATTCTGAACATTCATACATAAGTGTTCTGTCCATGGGCAGGTCTTTCATTGCAAACTCATCAATCTCCAATCTTTCCTATTTTCTGCCTTCCTCTTAGTCTCCGCATATGATCCACATATCCTAATGTCGTCTATTATTCTTTTCAACCAGAGACCCAACCAGTTACTTTTTATCTTTCTAATCAGTTTCAGCATCATTCTTTCTCACTCACTTTTTCAAACACAATTTTAGTTCTTATTTTGTCTGTCCACTTCACACGCACCGTTCTTCTCTACATCCACATTTCAAATGCTTCAATTCGTTTCTCTTCATTTCGTCGTAATGTCCATGTTCCTTCCCCATACAATGCCACACTCCACACAAAGCACTTCACTAGTCTCTTCCTTAGTTCTTTTTCCAGAGGTCCGCAGAAGATCCTTCTTCTTCTATTTAAAGCTTCCTTTGTTCATGTTTGCAGTTTTTCTTGGGAAGGATAGGCCTAAATGCGGTAACATCCCGTTGCTTTCCGCACACCACTATCTCTTTCGCATCTTATTAAATTCCAGGGGGCCCAAGCGTGGAGATGAGGAGAGTGGATTTGACTAATTGGGCCCTCCGGACTTCACCGAAAGTCACGGCAAGGGCTAAATATTAATTATATCAGGATGTTTGACCCTATTAGAGATCGGGAAATCTCAATTAGCCTTTGCCCCCCTCATCCTGGACTATCTTCTACGAATCATTAGAAAATCTTAGAGTGTGATTGGGCCAATTTTTCCGAAAATGTTTCCACACTTTTGCCCTCGTAGCTCAGCGGACGAACGTCGGAATTTAGATGTCAACGTCTCAGGTTCAATTCCTCGTTACTCCTTTTCATTTTATTGTGGTTCAAGATAGTATAATGTAATAATACAAAAAGAAAAATTAATAGCAGTATTATGCAAATGGATTTTTCCAAACCTAATATTAAATTTATGTTATTTATATCGCTAAAGAATGATTACAATATAAATAACTTGAATATTATTTATACAGTATCACTAAAGAACGATAACACAATATAAATGATAAATATCGGTTTGTTTAATTAATATAAGATATTATATAATACGTATTTAATTATCTAAATAAAATAACCTATTTTATAAAGAAAGATGGTTATTTGTGTTATAATAATTACCTACATAAAATACAGATTATTTATATTGCGAAAGAACAATAACAATATAAATAACTTGAATATTATTTTATAATGCTAATGAAGGAAAACAATATAAATGATAACTTGAATATTATGTATATCGCTAAAGAACGATAACAATATAAAAAACGTGAATATTATTCCTATCGGAATTTCACAGATCTATTACAGATGTATTTAAGAAATTGTAGAAGAATAGTAATTAGTAACAGTATCCTATTTATTCTTCTTGGAGCCAAATTTGTAACTTTTAAACGTGTGGTTACTATGTTGAAGTGTATGTGTTGTAACGGATGCTTGATTTGTTATGTATGTGAGTCAGTTATGGGATGCTTGATGTCGTCGCAATGTCGTAATTATAGTTTGATTGTGTTTGTGTGATTATTGTGTATTAATTTATGATGTATGGTACGGAAGGCTGCGTATTTGTGTTATAGCAGTGTTACGTATGTGTGTTGTTAATGTTTTTGTATGTTTCAAATTGATAACTGATATTTGTTTTGCAATCGCAATGCCTAATTTACAGATTGTTTATGTTTTGTTTACATCGCGTAAGCTAATTTAATTTTCTTTTCCATTTCTCTTTATGCTTATCTTTTTTGTGTATACAACTATAGCCCTAACATACATATGTAAAATTGGGCTAACCCCATTGGAGATACTGTAGCTACAATAGTAATAATTATTATTCATATCGTTATAAAACGATAACAGAATACAAATGATGACTTGAATTTTATTCATATCTCTAAAGAACGATAACAAAATATAAATAACGTGATATCCATCAAGAACGATAACTGGATATAAATGATAATTTGAATATCATTTACATAGCTAAAGAACAATTAAAAAATAAAATGAAAACTTGAAGAAGGCGCGAACCCAGAACCTTTGAACCATTACACAAGCACTCTACCGCTGGTCTGCGAGGAGCAGATATGGAACACTTTCATAGTTCCGGAACTGCTTGTACAAGCACATGCATCGTGTAACATCGCCGCGACTCGAAGTGGACTTTGAAAATATTCGCTGTTCACGAGTGAGGCCATTTTTTTTTTTTTGACAGCTGTACAATGCTTTAACTAAATTACACCCAGAACTTCTAACATGTAACCCACTAACATATAAGAAGAAAATTAGAAACGTGTTAATATCTTCAATTTGATTAAATAAATTTATAGCCTATGTGTATGAATTAATCAACGTATATTATATTTGTATTCTATAATTTTGAAATATATATTAGTCCTACTTTTCACATGCGATATTATTCTTCTCTAGTGTTAATATTATATTATAAAATTCCATTGCCGCTGTAATTTAAATTTTAGTTTCTATTTTATTGTACTTATTTATTTTTTATTATTATTTTTTTATTTTAATACTATATCTGAACTGCAACCGAGCACAAGCGCTGCTCATTCGGTCTCAAATTTTGTTAATACTACTGTATCTCCTTTTTATATTGCTTGCATTATTTTATTTCTATTTCCCTTGTTTGTTTTCTAATTATATTCTTTATTCTGTATATTTAAATTTAAATAAATAAAATAAATAAATTGAATTAAAAAATTGCTTACCTTTATAAACTTTGAACGTAAGTTATATTTTTACGCAGTTTGATTCATGAGAATTATAAGTTATACCAAGACAAGAAAAACAGTTACTTGGTGATCATGTTTTTAAGACGGAGATATATTGTCTCTGGCACTCTGGCAACATAGCAGTTGTGAGAAGGTATGAGAAAAGGTAGACTTTGATCGTAAGTGCGGTCAGATTTGACGTGATAAAATTATATGAAATTTGTTCTTGCGTTTTGTTTTGACGTCTTACATCATTCTATATTCGACCTACACTAATATAGAGCGTTCAAATTGCCGTTCGTCCGTGAGTGTGGAGCTGCGCCTGGCGGCTGGAACCGCGCTGTATGCCGGCAGAGTCGGATATGGGATTCAAATATCCCTCAAAATATTACAGTTTAGCAGACTTACATAATGGCAATGACTTCTACAGTCTCTTTTTCAGAAAGTAAATAATATCACATTTACGATTTTGTTTATATTTAAAATTAAAGTAAATTATAAAATGATTACTTACTTACTTACTCACTTACTTACTTACTGGCTTTTAAGGAACCCGGAGGTTCATTTCCGCCCTCACGTAAGATCTAGCATCTGTAGCTCAATGGGCGCAAAAATTTGGACTCAGACTAAACCCAGACAAATCACAAGCTATAATAATGGGCCACCAACGAGCATTAAACAAAATAGATCTAGCCACTGTATCAAATACAAAAATAAATAATACTACAATTACATATAGTAAGACAGTAAAACATTTAGGGGTATATTTAGATTCAAATTTAAATTTTCAAAGTCAAGTGACCTACATATGTAAGAAAAATTTTTCCATAATTCATTCCTTCAAACACTTAACCAATGTTTTACCTCTCAGCCTTAAAAAGAACCTGATCCAAACTTTAGTGATGCCCCACTTCGATTATTGCGATTCTTTATTCACGAATCTAAATACTGATCTTGCCCATAGACTACCGCGTGTTCACAATATCTGCGTTCGTTTCGTTTGTAACATTAGAAAATTCTGATCATGTAACACCGTCACTAGAATTGTTGTCTTGGAGTCCACTTAAAGAAAGAAGATTCTTCAACTCTCTCTTATTACTATTTAAAATCATCCACACCTCCACACCCTCTTACCTAGCATCTCGTTTTGTTTACCTTTCACTACCTCGAACCCGGAACATGTACCTTCTCTCTATTCCTCTGCACATAACATCCTTCTACTCATCATCTTTCAGCATATCTATTCCACGCCTCTGAATTCTCTCCTGACCACGTCAGAGACTGTCGGACAATATCAAAATTCAAATTTAAATTAAAAAATCACATTCTAGTTCGTGGAATTGTTTGTTGAACACATGTCAGGTTGCGCAACTTCACCTTAACCCATGACATATAGTAAATATTGTAACTATGCTGTTGTAAAATTGAAAATTAATATGTAATGTTTATTATTATTATTATTATTATTATTATTATTATTATTATTATTATTATTATTATTATTGCTACTATTATTATTATTATTATTATTATTATTATTACTATTATTATTATTATTATTATTATTATTATTATTGTCAGTTATCAATAACATCATTGCTATCTCTGTTTTCTTTTTTCGTTGTATTAGCTCGATGATTACTATAATGTACTTTTGACTCTGTTGACCTCTATAGGGCTTTAATTTAATTTGTATCATTTTCATCAGTGTTTGTATTTCTTTTTTGTATTTATATGTGCTATCTGGTAGGATGGAAGAGAAGGCCTTATGGCCTTAATCCTGTCAGATTAAATAAATTATTATTATTATTATTATTATTATTATTATTATTATTATTATTATTATTATTATAAGCCCGCCAAAGGTCCCTACCTGAGCAACATTAATCCAGTCTATCATCATATCCCACCTCCCTTAATCCATTTTAATATTATCCTCCCATCTACATCTCGGCCTCCCCAAAGGTCTTTTTCCCTCCGGCCTCCCAACTAACACTCTATATGCATTTCTAGATTCGCCCATACGTGCTACATGCCCTGTCCATCTCAAACATCTGGATTTAATGTTCCTAATTATGCCAGGTGAAGAATACAATGCGTGTAGTTGAAAGCATGGAGCTCTACCTCCATGTCCCCCAAATGCCTTCATGGCAAGTTACAGGGATACCTTTTATTATATTACCGGTATATTATATTATATTATATTATATTATATTATATTATATTATATTATATTATATTATATTATATTATATTATATTATATTATATTATATTACATTATTTATTTGTTTATTTATTTATTTAACTAGCTAGTTAGTGCAAATTAAATTTATAAAACAAAAATGTTTCTAGCCACTATCGTAAGAGCCAGGCTCGTGTACGGTGTGATCTTAGCCAATAATATAACATAAAATATACAAGGACAGTTTACTAAATACAGAAAGTAACTTAATTCAAACCAATAAATAACACACAAGAGCAAAAAAAAGAGAAAGAGAAAAAGAGAGAAAAATACACATTTAATATAAAATGACAATCAGACAAAAGACAGTGATATTCAATAAAAACATGAATACAGTCGACAGAAATTAAAGATAAAAAAATACATTTGTTAATATTATATATCATGAATAATTATATGAATTTCATTTCTAAAAGCTTCAATTTTGAAGTATTTCAAATTTGGAAAATGGTTTGTAATTTTATTATAAAGTCTTGGGCCGAAACTAGCACCATGTATAAGAGCTGCACTTGTATGACATTTAGGCTCAATTAATGGGAAAGTAGAATTTTGTCTTCGAGTACGATATTCATGTCGATTATATTTGTTTCATTTGATTTCTGTGGTAGTAAGTAAACTATATTTTCCGAAGCACCTTATTCTCAATCACCGTTAACCTGTGTTCCTCTCTCAAAGTGAGAGTCCAAGTTTCACAACCATAAAGAACAACCGGTAATATAACTGTTTTATAAATTCTGACTTTCAGATTTTTTGACAGTAGACTGGATGATGAAAGCTTCTGAACCGAACAATAACAGGAATTTCCAATATTTATTCTGTGTTTAAGTTCCTCCCGAGTATCATTTATATTTTTTACTGTTGCTCCCAGATATTTGAATTTTTCCACTTCTTCAAAGGATAAATTTTCAATTTTTATATTTCCATTTCGTACAATATTCTCGTCACGAGACATAATCATATACTTTGTCTTTTCGGGATTTACTTCCAAACCTATCTCTTTACTTGCTGCAAGTAAAAATTTTAAAATGCTAGAAATTAAAATGTAAGGGAACCCAGACCCTTCTGCCTTAAACTGAATTAATGGAATTTATACACGTTTTTCAGAAACTATTGATTGTGCAGTAATGGTATTTTTACTGGTTATTTATAGCACTTTAACAGGTGGTTTTTGGAAAAATATAATTTAATCTCAAAGTTATGAATTCTTTCATATAACGTAGGCACTACCTAAATTTGAATATAGCTTTTGTTATATTAATCCTTTGTAAATGTAAATTTCATAAAATGGCTGTGTTGTCATGTACTAAGCTATAATGACTTTTGGAAAACAATTTTATGGACTGATGAATCCACATGTAAGCTAAAGACTGAGTGAACGGGCACAATTGTGTTTACTGGGCCAGCAAAAATCCACATGAAATTATCTCAAAAGAATTAAACTCTTCTGGTGTGACTGTTTGGGGTGGCAATTGGAGCGAAAGTGTCATAGAGCCATTCTTTTTAGAAGGAACGGTTACCAGCAACCGGCATCTTCAGATGTCAGGAGAGGTGATTATTCTTGAATTTGCAAACAGCTCTCGTTTTGCCGAAATGCAGTTATTATGGCAACAGGATGGAGCACCAACTAATTTTGGTGTAGGAGTGAGGGAGTTCTTGAACCAGCTATTCCATGAATGGACTGACCGTCTTGGCACAACAGAATGGCCACCCAGATCATGCGACCTAACGCCACGTGATTTTTCGCTGTGGAGCATCCTGAAAAGAGATGTTTTTATTTAGAAACCGCAGGATCTGGATCAGTTGCGACAGATGATCGATGAAAATCGTGAGTTATATTCTGGCATCTGTAAATTAGTATCTAAACGTTGTGAATTGTTTATCGAGACACAAGGCCTCCATTTTGAACAAAATCTTTAAAGCAGCGTTTCTCAAACTATGGTCCGCGGACTACCTGTGATCCTCTAGTTCTGCCCTTGTGGTTCTTCAAAAAAGACAGAAGAAACATTAAAATTCAAACGAATTGCGTAATACACTATAGCTGAAAATCTGAGAGTTTGGAAATGACACACGGCAATCGCCTTTCACTTTTTCTCCCAGTACTATTTTTTTCTGTTTATTTCTGTTATTGTATTTGTATTCCTGGTGTTGTGGAAGAGAAGGCCTGATGGCCTTGACTACACCAGAATAAATAAATAAATAAATAAATAAATAAATAAATAAATAAATAATATTTTATGAAATTTCTTACCCTACCCGTCTACACACTTCCCTCTCATCTCAGCAACAAAATAGAGATTTGAAGCACTATGAACGTGGCGTTTCTCGTCATGTTTTCCCTGTATATCTGGCGCCGAGCGTGTAACCGAGCCAGGGACGACCCGAATACATAACAGAGGACCATAGCACCGACACCCAGTCTGCACATTGAAATGGGGATGTACTGTACGTCGTACACCAATAATAGAACGTGCCAAATTCCATCTTTACTTGTTGAAAATCGGTCATGTTTCTGTATTAATATTTTTTATTTCTTTTTCCAGATGACGATAAGAAAGTTTAGATTCCACCTACTTTAAAATCCGACAGGTTTACTTTGGACACTTGTGTGTTTCGTCTCTAAGACAGTGCCGTTTCAATTTCGCGGGTTTCATACACTCGTTTGTAAGCACTTCGTAACAAACAACGCACCGAGGTTTTGGTTCACTCTCATTGCCATACCAAGTAAATCCAAGTTCCAAATAACTCTAGTCATATTTACGAAAGTATTTTTTCTTCAAATAGCTACCACTAGGACTAGATATTTCTTTAATGGCACTATAATTAATATATTTCTCCACACAGCTTCTGAACTATTAGCACTGCCTAAATGAAGCGTATCATCATGTTACTTTCTTATCAAAAATCCGTATCGAAGGCATTTTACATTATTTATAATGGCACTATTTAACAGAGACATGGACAACTGCTGCGTCTACCACATAATAAGGATTTCAAACAACTAACTGCTAACAGGCAAGCGAGGAATGAACACTGCACAGAATTTGTTATAAGTGACTTGTGATTGGCTACAAAAATATAATTAATTTATTTATTTCATTTTAAAATATAAATAAACTGGTATTAAAATATGCTACAAAAATAATAAATTTGCTTTCGAAGGAGGGAACAAGAGTAAGGTGGTCCGCGGAACTGTTTTGACTTAAAAAAGTGGTCCCCACTTCAAAAAAAGTTTGAGAAATGCTGCTTTAAAGGAATGTGTAAGAACTTAGTCAAATGTAAATTGAATATAATTAAATGTAAGGGAGTGTTTGGGGAAAGTGACTTTTAACCCATGGTTAAAATAACTATAAAATAACGGTTTTACCTCTATAAATGCTAATTGGTCTTATTTAATGTTGCTATGAATGTAAAATAGGGATTGTTCCAGCTCATTGAGAAGACTCAGAACTCGAAGTAGATTGAAAATAATATGCATTCTCCAATTTGTCGTCATTGTAGAAGCTACAATGCGTTCGTAGCTCGGCCGGACCACTAAAACATTCAAATTTGAAAATTCTACT
This sequence comes from Periplaneta americana, assembly GCA_025594305.2. Lineage (NCBI taxonomy): Eukaryota > Metazoa > Arthropoda > Insecta > Blattodea > Blattidae > Periplaneta > Periplaneta americana. The sequence goes on along the minus strand of JAJSOF020000007.1, from coordinate 9,810,856 downwards.
TTCAACAGTTATTCCTTTTAAAATTAGTCATGTTTAATTTTTATTCCATCATTCTTAATTAAAAGTTTTCTTGTTTATTTCATCATCAATAATTAAAACTTTTGTGACACTTGTTTATATTATTTAGGTTATGTTATAACGGTCCGGCCAATCTACGAACGCACTGTAGTAAAAAAATTGAAATTATTACGTAAGAATTCCTTCTGAATACTGTTTATTCCCCAGAAGAAAGGTTACTAATGATAAAGGAGAAAATTGCGATCATTTTTGGGTTTCAAAACTAGTTTATGCCTGAATAATTCCAGTTCCTTTATGAACAAACGTTATTTTTTATAAACTTCTTAAGAAATTGAAATAACTTTGAAATCTTTCTTGATTTTGAATAACCCTATTGTATCACCTGCGCAATTATAACATAGTGTCAGTACGTAGTCTGTAAGAGGTTATAATATTAGTATCATTTAATCCTCCTAACCCCTTCATTAAATTAAACATAATATAAAATTAACCAAATACTTGGAAAAAGTGTAGATGTGGTCGCACTGTATATGGGATTTAAATGTCTCGTCTCTTTCTAAAACAAAATTACTGTCACCTCATGTATACTAGAAAGAATGTTTTATCTTCTTCGTAATTATTTCGATACCTTATCGAGTTCTTTACTTAATGTTTCAGATGATTTTATAATCTTAATATGTGTGAGATAACACGTTCTTCCACAGTAATGACGCTTCGGTGATTTCCGGATACCTTCGTGAAAGCAGCGCCACCTCTGTTCACCCGATCGTCCCCTCTCTGTTGCTGTCGGGGCGGTCGGCTCGTTTTTTGTATACTTTCTCCATTGCCTCCTGGAGTCCTCTTTGGTCGTGTCAGTTGCGTTTCGAATGCGGATGTGTTGGGATGTTGGTGAACTGTGCGCGGTTGGACATATTACATTCCATTTCGTTTCACTGTTTTAGCGTGTGTCTATGGTTTATAAACTGTTGAGAGCAAGTGTTATTTTTCGTGGAAGATTTGGAATTGTTACTACAGTGAGTTTTTTTTTCCTCTTATGTTGCAATTATTACGCTATATTTTTCGTGATTTAGAACAAGGAGTGTCATATCTTTTTAGATTTAATTTTCGTGTATAATATTTCGGCAAGGAGCATGTGTATATTCGAAATTTAAAAAAATAATAATCAAAATATAAAAGTTATATATAAAATTACACTCGTTTGTGGTTTAAACATAGGTATGGAGTAGCAGGTGTCCTAATACAGGCTTTTGTGAGTAATACTGAATAAAAACTTCCGGGAATTATCAGCTGACCTGTGAGAGATAAGATCTCAATTACATCATATTTCACATGCGGTCTACATATGAGTGAGATTGTGACCTCACCTCACAATGATTAAGTTAGGCCTATATGTTGTGTTGTAGAATAATTATATAGATAACAATTTTCCAATCCTCACATTGTTATACGTATTTATAAGGTGTTATTCGATGCCATTCTTTCTGGCTTTGTATTACATTTACCGACTTTCACCGGTTCAAAGATACAACTTATTGTGACATTTGACATTAAAATCTTAAGCACTTATGACAACTCAAAAGTAAATCTTACGCTTTGGAGAGGTAAATTATTCCTCGACCGTGGTGTGCGCAGCAGTTAAGATGTAAATTTGATGCTGCCTGGAAGCTAGAGTCGTGGAGTAGAATCACGCCTCGACATCGATGTGTTTTTGTTGTCATTGTCTCCAGTCGTCGTACTGATTCCTTGCCGAGGAAGTCTCGGTAAGTTTGGTGGGAGAGTGCAACAACGCCCATGTTGAGAAACGTAAAAACCTCATGGAAATTGTTGAATGATTATCTAATTATTCAGTTGTAAGTTTTACACAATTAACACCGTTCTTTTTTACTTACTAGGTTCAGTATAATAACTCCCTTGTAAAGACACGGTAACTGTAAATTTTGTTGCGCGACAATTAACGAATTTTTCTAGAACCTTAATAGAACTCGTAAGTTTTTAAGAGTAATACGGTATTACTTTGTTAATGTTAGTTTTATAGCGACCATTTTCGTGGCAAAGATCTACAAAGAAAGTTACACGTATATGAAATAAAAATGACTTCTTTTAAAGTAGCTGGTAACAAGTGTCATTCATTATAAAGCCTATAGGAATCTCGACCTGCTCGTCTTAGTTAAGAGAAATGTAATTTCTTACAAGTTTCTTTGATCGTGTTGTACATACCGATAAGAGACGGGTTGCTGATCATCTTTTTAAATTGTTGCGCGAATATGCTACTTAATGTGTGATCACTAGGTAATGATCCATGCTTACGTCTGTTAGCAAAACAATTTATTTCTCCAGCAGTTCGAAATAAAACTACAGTTTCTGTTCTCAAACAATTGCTTGGCTTAATTATTTCGAGATTAGGAGCAAAAGCCGCATAATGACAGATTACAGACTGAACAGGCGGAAGGGATTTTTTTTTCACTTCGACTTCAAGATCGCTGGTGGGTCTTTAATTTCCCTATTAATGGAGTGTCAATGTTCTCTCCCTAGGAACGTGGGACTCGGGTAGGGTTGGCAGACGTACGGTTTTACCCAGAACAGTACGGAGGTTTTCTGATTTGATTCGTATTATATTTATCATTAGATAAATTGGACGATCTCTTTCTAGGTTTTATCCCTAATGGATTTTATACTCCGTGAAGAAAAACCTCAGTTTGAAGAAAATTTAAAATTAATTTAGTCACTTTCTATTGTTGATCAGGTTATCACTTTAATATATATATATATATATATATATATATATATATATATATATTTCATCAATCTTTGTTCACGTCATGGCGGATTAGATTCCAGTTCTTAATCCGCCATCAGTCTCAATACAAATATAACACAAACTAAACATATTGGACATATAAGTATCCTCTGTTTACAATAATAATACTAATAATAATATAATAAATAATAATAATACATAATAATAATCAACTAATAAATATAGCTCTTGTATTTAAAACTCCTAGTTTAGCTTTTTCATTTTTATGCTCAATCTCTTAAGAATTATTCTGTTAACTTCATTGGCTACTCTTCGTAGTTTCTTATCGTGTGACTACTCAACATTTATAATTCCATCTCCGTTAGAGCTTTGACTTTCTCTTCCCATCTAATTTTAACTCTAAAAAGAAATTTTCCTAATTTATGCAGATTGCTGGCGTTTATGTGACCATTCATTTTTTTATTATCTACTATAGCGTACTTTAATATAGACGTTATGGGCCGTATTCAGAAACATTCTTAGCGCGGGCTTTCGGTGGATGATCAGCGAACTAACGTTTTTTGTATTCATAAACCAGTGTCTTCCTGTTTAGCACGCTCGTAGCCCGGGCTATCGAAATGTCTATGAATAGCACCCTAAGTATTTGGAGATAATTATGGTTCTTGATTTCTTTTTCGAAGAAAGAAACGACGATTGATTGGAAGCATAGTTGACAGAAGGCCTACTGCAGAGATGGCTGTACACTATCATAGTGTTTGGTATCCAAACACTGTGTAATATTATTTAGTTTAATTAAATTAGTTTTAAATGTATTTCTATAAAGTTCATTCACAAAGAGACTTTTTCTTTTGCATTATGAACATTAAATGAAGGGATGATGAAAACATCTGCAGCTGATGTAATAATAGTAATATGCGTTACAAGAGCGGTATGTTGAAGTTTTCATGTTCGAGGAAAAGTTTGAAAAAGCGAAACGTAGATGAGCTTTTTTAATTTCCGAGAATTGAAAAAAAACATACCGCTCTTGTATCGTACATTATTTTGTGCGAAGATCGTTTATTACATACCTGAAAGAGGAATTTCTAATTAGTTGCAATGTAATCTCCATCTTGGTTTCTGTTCAATGACGGCAAATTTGCAAAACAAATATATATATCTTCAACATTGTTGCTTTAAAATGTTTTCTGTGTTTACTATACTCCAGCAGGCCGTGATATAAGTCTGTTTTTTTCCCTCAGTCTATAATTGCGAACTTCAAACAAACGGTAAGGTTATGTAATGATTTATTTTTTATTTTAATATTTTAACAATATTATTTATATAACATATTGCAGTAATAACATCGGCATCTGGAATCTTGTTGTTTTTTTCACGGCTCCCTTAATGTTATTTGCATCACGAATGCAGTAATTTTAGTGGAGTTGTAGAGTTTACTTAATTTTTGAAAATATTTAAAAATAATAATTAACAGTGCAATTTAGGTGAAATTGCAGTGGTAAGTTTCCAATTTATAATTATAACTATATTGAACGTCTTTAAAAATAATATGTTAAAAGCCTAAATCAGTAAAATGAATATGTCACTTAAGCGGCAAGAAGAGGGAAATTGTTGTGTGTGTTAGGTTTGGAATAATGAATGTGGAATTTTAGACTTCCGCGGATTGGTTTTGTGCGGAAACCAAGCAAATACGCACGATCTCGCACAATAGTAATATGCGTTACAAGAGCGGTATGTTGAAGTTTTCATGTTCGAGGAAAAGTTTGAAAAAGCGAAACGTAGTTGAGCTTTTTTTTAATTTCCGAGAATTGAAAGAAAACATACCGCTCGTGTATCGTATATTATTTTGTGCGAAGATCGTTTGTTACATACTTGAAAGAGGAATTTCTAATTAGTTGCAATGAAATCTCCATCTTGGTTTCTGTTCAGTGACGGCAATTTTGGAAAACAAAAATATCAATCTTCAACATTGTTGCTTTAAAATGTTTTCTGTGTTTACTATACTCCAGGAGGCCGTGATATACGTCTGTCTTTTTTTTTCCCCAGTCTATAAATGCGAACTTAAAACAAACGGCTTCCTTAATGTTACATGCATCACGAAATGCAGTAACTTTAGTGGAGTTGTAGAGTTTAGTTAATTTTTTAAAATATTTAAAAACACTAATTAACAGTGCAATTTAGGTGAATATGCAGTGGTAAGTTTCCAATTTATAATTATTACTATATTGAACGTCTCTAAAAATAATATGTTAAAAGCCTAAAGGAATAAAATGAATATGTCACTTAAGCGGTAAGAAGAGGGAAATTGTTATGTGTGTTCGGTTGGGAATACTGAATGTGGAATTTTAGACTTACCGCGTGTTGGTTTTGTGCGGAAACCAAGCAAATATGCACGATCTCGCACAAAAGAGTTTTACACATATTTGATTTGCGACTTATGTTGCAGTACTTTTTGTAAGTTAGTACACTCAAATAAGAAAAGGTTGGGAATTACACGCTGAAGTGAAAAGTAATTCATTCTTGTTGAGTGTATTGTTAATTTACCTTAATAGTTAAAAAATAAAGTATATGTCATTGAGCTAATAAATGACATGTGAATATTCCCCAATATGGAAAGTGAAGAAGGCGAACTAACAGTCAATTATTGATCTGCTGATTCACAATGGTGTTTGAAGTTCAATGTCGATCCATGTGTTAATATTTCTCCTTCCTGGAATCTGACAACGCTAGACAGGTGTGACAACTATGATGCCAACCACTCACCTCATGCTGACGTTGAGTTACATTAACTCATCCTCCCGTTTTGTAGGCCAATACACGTTTATTGTGTTAATGTGCCTTCATCAAGAAATATAACGTGTAGTATTGTTAGAGAAGATGATATTTAGAAATTTGAAATTAGAAAATTAGCATTTTGATTTTATCATTTAGAATTTTGTAGCATTTATACACAAGTTAATTAATAATAATAAATAATAATAATAATAATAATAATAATAATAATAATCTATTTATTTATTCTGGCGAAGTTAAGGCCGTCAGGCCTACTCATCCACTTAGCCAGAAACAAAAGAAGCTGATACAATTTTACAGACTAATATTTAAAGAACACTAATAAAAATTGATATAGTTATAGAAGCAAAATTCGAGTAAAATAATGCGAACATACTAAATAATAATTACAAAATAATATAAGGCTAGAAGTTACACTCAATGAATATGCAAGCGGTAAGTGAACCAATATTACAAATTATTACAAGAATAACAAATTCAAATGTAAATTATAACTATACAACACTGAGGAAAATTACATATATACACATATACACACAAAGGAGAATTAAACCTGAATACTGGTCACGTGTTTAAACAATTCACTTTTAAATTACAATATCGTTCGACAGTTCCTGAGGGAGCTGGGTAGGGAGTTCCAGAAACGAATTGCTGATACTGTGAAAGAGGAAGAATAGTGAGCTGTTTTATGGCAAGGCATAGATAATAAAGGGTCATTTTTAGAACGAGTACCCTTGCTGTGATAAGAATGTTATGTTTTATTTAACGACGCTCGCAACTGCAGAGGTTATATCAGCGTCGCCGGATGTGCCGGAATTTTGTCCCGCAGGAGTTCTTTTACATGCCAGTAAATCTACTGACATGAGCCTGTCGCATTTAAGCACACTTAAATGCCATTGACCTGGCCCGGGATCGAACCCGCAACCTTGGGCAACTGTGATAAGAGGCTAAGAAATTAAAACGCACCGAGAGATAGTTAGGCGAAGAAGTATTAATGATGCGATATAGGAAAATTAGTGAATGGATATATCTTCGGTCCTGTAATCTTACCCATTGGAGCGTTTCAAGGGAAAGTGTAATGTGGTCGTATTTACGGATGTTGCAAATGAAACTATACAGGCATTATGAACGCGCTGCAATTTTTGGGCTAAGTTAGAATTAGTTACTTCTTTTCGAAGGAAAACTTGGACCCTAGATTAATAAGGGAAGCTATGCCACGTCTTTTGGAAGTAACTACGTGGAATTATATTCATACGTATGTAGAGGTACTAATTATTTATCTTATTAATCATGATAATGAATCAACGACAACATTGAAAGAAAACATAGAACACATCTGCACAATTCATTCTGCCATTCGTGTTCTACTTCCACAATTAAATTATATTTACCGAAAAATCTTTAGCAACAACGCTGTTGGTAGGACCTCAAATACATTGCAGAGCTGCTCTAGGGCGAACTTCACGTATTCAAGCTTTAAAGCCATCAACGTTAGCATGCAGTCCACATCTTTTTTGTTCTTTTTTATTTTAGTATGTTATTTTACGACGCTTTATCGACATATTAGGTTATTTAGCGTCTGAATGAAATTAAGGTGATAATGCCGGTGGAATGAGACCGAGGTCCAGCACCGAAAGTTACCGAGCATTTGCTCATATTGGGTTGAAGGAAAACCACGGAAAAATCCTTAACCAGATAACTTGCCCCGACCGGGAATCGAACCCGGGCCACCTGGTTTCACGGCCAGACCGTTACTCCACAGGTGTGGACTTTTTTTCTTAATATGTTCAACAATATGAGTATAAAAATATTCATGTCCCTCAAGAAAGGTATTCATGCTAACACTCCGGAAAAATGGCATCTTTTGTTTTGTCCTCACATAAACCTTTCAAATAAACCGATAATACATGGCCAGTAATGGTAGGGTTAAAAAGTTCACCAACCTCTTCGAAAATAATATTTATTTGTGGAATTTTCTACTATATAGCTACTCAGATTCTTGTTACATTTAGTCGCACACACCATAAACATTATTTTAATTTTTTTTTTCCGGTTTTCATTTGAAGAAGAGTTTAAGAATTTCAACACGTCTGTGGGTTATCATCATCCAGCACATCTTTTCACAACAGTGCGTAATGTTAACAGCTCGTCACGCAGCTTATGTGTAAAAGTGTGAAAAGAGACCTCCAACTGATTGGTTAACTTACTATCTGATACGGAAACCTGGCTCATAAACTTAGTCCGACAGTAGACTATACTCCAAAATAATTACATACTTCATTTAAGGTAGTTTGAATTGAATTCAAAGAGGAGAAATTTAAAAGGAACGCAAAACGCGTCCTCGCAAAGGATTCGGAGCTGAAATAAACTGAATATGTGAGCTCCAAGCCTGTTGGCCACTTGTCTCACTCCGGATTACGCTGCTCCACTGAAGGAGCTCTAGAAAATTTTGAAGCACTTTAAAGTAAACCCCATTTCAGTTTGGTTGATAGGCTTTCCCCTCTACTCACACTCTCTACCATCAGTGAAGGGGAAGATGTTACTGTCTATCTCACAAACGTTCGACTAATTGACTTTCTACATAGTGACAAATTTTATTTCTGAATATGTGTATCGGTACTCTATATTTCGAAAGTTCCTACTAAGCGTTTATATAAAGTTTTATTGCTATTTATATTAACTGGCACACTAAAAGGCTACTGACGACAGAAGATAAATGTTTTCTCCACCGCTAGTTGCTACTCTACAGTATACACAATGGGACAATCTGAACTGTGTCGCTCCCCCTGACTTCATAATACAAACTGACATTCCTAAATGTAATTATTAGTTGAAAATATTGTAAGAACTACACACAAATATACTCTAACATATTGTCAAACATCTTTGACACTTTATTTTATATTCACTTATGTACTTTATTTAATATTTTATTTGCTAGTGTGTACAACTTGGGGGGGGGTGCAGATATAAGAGGTAACAGCTGCCTGTGTGACACTGACGGACTCCGGGCAAGTAGAAGGGGAAAGAAATGCCTTCGCATCCTCTCAACTTGTATGAAATGTTGTTTAGTTGGGAGGGATGGAGAATTAATATTCACTAAATTCTCATCTAGAGATTGAAATAAATTTTTAAACCCAGTACATACATGTCAACATATTGTAGGCCTACAGACTGAAACCATGAATTCCAGGGTTGAACACAGGGAACGGGAATAAATATTTTGAAAGGTTTGAATACCTTTATTCAAGATGATTGAGGTATGTGTTTTTAGTTGTTCTTGAATGTAAGAAAGCTATTTCATTTTATACAGAAATAAATCTTACTTGATTTAAGATAAATTCTTTCAGAAAAATTGTATATTTCACATTTAGATTGCATTTTGGTACAAATTTCATATTTTGAGTACATTTCGCACTTTAGCGCATATAAAGGTCGTGAAAAATTAAAATAAAAATGCACAGGCGTTTACAGGCATTTCGGTTTTTACCGCTTTTACGAAAAGTCGCCAACCCTCAGTATTGTACACTTAAAAACTCGTCTCTCTCAAACTCGGCAAGCTTTTTACGTCATACCGACCTGTCGCTACGGCGTCGACCAAGCCCCACGTGCAAGAGAGTAGAATCTGCCTATTGATCTCGCTTTCACACATGGCTTGCCCCAAGATTCTGCCCGTGAACACGTTAATGAATGACGGATGCGATCACGTGTACACCGGGACGTCCTGCGGATCGAGCACAACGATTGTGAAATCAAATCACTGCTTTATGTTGAGTGGTCTGGATAGATGTTTTCATCTCGGGGTTGGTGAAATTAATTGACCCATCCTCAAGACACAGCGGGGAATAATGGAAATTTTTGTTTCTAAATTAATCTTCTCGTAAAGAGGCAAATCCAACCACCCAGAAGACAAATGTACCTATACAGTAATTTGGGTCCCATGAATAATAAACGCGTATTTTGTTTCTATAGTATTATCTTTTCTTTTGTTTCTCTAGTACATCTTCTCGCAGTGTAATTTATAAAAGCCACCCAGAATTAGAAATAAATGTACCTATACAGTAATTTGCAAAAATTTCCCTAACGTTCGTTCCGTGGCAGCCGGATAAACGCGTAATACTTTTTCATCTTTTGAGCTAACCATTAAAAGCGATTATATTTTCTATTTTGTTGCTATAGTTTATTTTCTCGCACTGGGAGTGTAAATTTGTAAAAGCCACCCAGAATTAGAAAGAAGTGTACATATACAGTGATTTTGCAAAAAATTCCCCAACGTTCGTCCCGTGGCAACTGGATAAATGGTAATATTTTTTCACCTTTTGAGCTAACCATTAAAAGCGATCATATTATTTTCTATTTTGTTTCTATAGTATATTTTCTCGCACTGGGAGTGTAAATTTGTAAAAGCCACCCAGAATTAGAAAGAAGTGTACATATACAGTGATTTTGCAAAAAATTCCCCAACGTTCGTCCCGTGGCAACTGGATAAATGCGTAATATTTTTTGACCTTTTGAGCTAACCATTAAAAGCGATCATATTATTTTCTATTTTGTTTCTGTAGTATATTTTCATGCAGTGGGAGTGTAAATTTATAAAAGCCACCCAGAATTAGAAACGTTCATCCCGTGGCAACTGGATAAATGCGTAATATTTTTTCACCTTTTGAACTAACCATTAAAAGCGATCATATTATTTTCTATTTTGTTTCTATAGTATATTTTCTCGCAGTGGGAGTGTAAATTTATAAAAACCACCCAGAATTAGAAACGTTCGTCCCGTGGCAACCGGATAAATGCGTAATATTTTTTCAAACCATTAAAAGGATAAATTTTGTTTCGTATATTTTCTCGCATTTTTTATAAAAGCCACCCAGAATTACCTTTTGTAATTTGCTTCCTAACCATTGATAAACGCGTAATATTTGTTCATCTTTTGAGTTTAAAAGCGATATTTTTATATTTTGTTTCTGTAGTATATTTTCTCGCATTGGGAGTGTAAATTTATAAAAGCCACCCAGAATTAGAAATAAATGTACCTATACAGTAATTTGCTAAAACTTCCCTAACGTTCGTCTCGTGGTAACTGGATAAACGCGTAATATTTGTTCATCTTTTGAGCTAACCATTAAAAGCGATTATATTTTCTATTTTGTTTCTATAGTATATCTTCTCGCAGTGGGAGTGTAAATTTATAAAAGCCACCCAGAATTAGAAAGAAGTGTACCTATACAGTAATTTGCAAAAATTTCCTTAACGTTCGTCCTGTGGCAACTGGATAAACGCGTAATATTTTTTCTTCTTTTGAGCTAACCAGTAAAAGCGATTATATTTCCTATTTTGTTCCTATAGTAGCCTATATCTTCTCGCAGCGGGAGTGTAAATTTATAAAAGTCACCCAGAATTAGAAATAAATGTACCTATACAGTAATTTGCTAAAACTTCCCTAACGTTCGTCCCGTAGTAACTGGATAAACGCGTAATTTTTTTATCTTTTGTTCTAACCATTAAAAGCGATGATCTTTTCTAAACTAAGACGGATTTTTTTCTTAACGCCTGGTGTTCGTCCTCTTATTGGTGAATCGAGGGTACCTGGCCTAAAATATTCGAGAGAAGATTTGTTGACATGTATTGAAATCAGAGACTTTGTAACATCACGCGTCCTGTTAACTATGCTTGTACATTTCTAAGATGTAATGTATTAATATGTCATGTGAAAGTTATAGCGTAAATCATTTAGGTAGGGGAGATGGAATTGCGAATGTTGACAATGTTAAATTATGTCTTACAGAAGGAACATAGCCACCGGCGTAGCTCTGTCGGTTAAGGTCCTTGCCTGCCGATCCGGAGTTGCGCTAGGGCGCGGATTCGATTTCCGCTTGGGCTGATTATCTGCTTGGGTTTTTTCCGAGGTTTTCCCCAACCTCAAGGCAAATGTTAGGTAATCTATGGCGAATCCTCGGCCTCATCTCGCCAAATATCATCTCGCTATCACCAATTCCATCGACGCTAAATAACCTCGTAGTTGTTACAGCTTCGCTAAATAACCAAATAGAAAAAGAAAGAAGGAACATTTTCTCGAAAACCGTTGGAGCTAGACGGCTTAATTTTTACATATCATGTACACGTGACTTGTCTTTATGCTGAAACACTAATTTTCCTTTAATTTATTTCGTTATTGAGAAACAATTTTTTTCCATTCGTACACTTTTTCAATGAATTCCAGTATATTATCCTACGTGACATCTCCAGAATTTAAGAGATTTAAAAGAAAAATTGTTTCAATATAGTCTTAAAAAGTTTTTGTCGCATAGTTACTTTATTAGTCCCAGAAAGGAGGCAGTGCACATGATCAGACATACAACGAAACAAAACTAATTTTATTACCTCAACTAGTCCTGCTCTTGTGAACAAGATAGGTCGTCGTTTGATCTTACGCATTGCCTCCATTCTGGGACTAATATAGTAGGTCTATATGTGCGACAAAACTTTTTTCTGTGACTGTACATGTAAAACAACCAAATAATTTCTGAAAATTTTAGCTTTCTGGATTAATAGAGGTTGAGGAAAGTTTTTTTTTTTTGTGGAAAAATTAACTTTCGGAAAAGAGCGTTAAAATAAGACATATGTAATCTTTATAATATACTACGCTCTTCTCAGAAAAATGAAAAATTAACATGAATATAATACATTTTTAGTATTAGCATATGTTATATATACCATTTTAATGCGAAAAAAAAAAGCAAATCGGAAAACTGAAAAAAGTTGTACAATTTTCCACCCTAAATCTGTAAATTTATAGAAAATGAACTATGAAATTAAACTTGTATACCACTTCTCAGTAAATCGAATAATTTAATTGAAAAGGCCCACAATTCTAATTTAGCCATATGCGATATAGCCCATTTTGAAAGGGGGTGAATAGTCAAAATAAAAATTTTCAATCAAAATCCTACCTTAAGATATGGAATTAAGAATGCAACGGAAATCCGTTAAGGAAAACAGGCGTTGCGGACTGCGCAGGCATAATATAAGGGATCAGAGCCATAGCGGGCCAAGCACCACTTATTAAAAACGGAGAAAACAAGGCTTAAAGTTAAGTAAATATCATAATTTAATGAAGATTGTCATATCATTTAATTCTTTATCTCTCTTGCTATATGTTTCGTTAAATTATGGTAATCGCTTGATTTTAACTCTTGTTTTCTCCGTTTTTAATAAATGGCGCTTGGCCCACTATGGCTCTGAACCCTTCAATTTATCATGGAGACTAGAGATGGGGGCCTAAGTTTGAGAACATTACAAACCAGCGGCGTAGCTCAGTCGGCGCTTGCGCTTGCCTTCTAATCCAAAGCTGCACGGGCGTGGGTTCGATTCTCGGTTGGGCCCATTTCTTGGCTGGGGTTTTCCAAGTATTCTTTCAACCGTAAGACGAATGTCAAGTAATCTGTGGCGAATCCTCGGCCTCATGTCGCCAAACAACATCGACTAGATATTCTAGTATTTGATACAGCGTTGTAAAATAAACAACAAGGTGGTCAAAAAAGCTAAGTTACGGCATTTAAAGCTAAAATATACTCTTCTCAAAAATATTGTTTGCAATTATTTCTAACTTAAAATGAATAGAATATTCGGGAAACTGTAAAATGTAAAATTATTCCGGGAAAAAAAAATCGTATTAGTTCTAATCAACTATTATGAAACTGTAAGTCTTCAATTTTGCATACTATAATATTGTACTATTGGTTTTAATTTTTATTTTAATTAGGTATTTGATTTCTAATTTTGAGCCATTTCTTGTAATACCACCTTATTGCCAATTGTTGTAACCAAATAATGTATTTAATTCGTAAATTTTAAGTCATCTCTTAGTATAGCTATTTATTGCTTCTAAAATAATATGTTTAATAGCTATTTTATATATCTTCCTATAACCATTACAGGTTGCCATTGACAAAGCGTACCATGATACAATAATTATAGAGAAATGCCTTGAGGCTTTATGAGGCATATTTTTGTTCAAATCAAGATTTCAGGTATAACTCCCTGTGAAGTTGATTTGAATAATTTTCCTCCCAAAATTGTTCCGGAGCCGGGTATCGAACCCAGGACCTTTGGTTTAACGTACCAACGCTCTACCACTGAGCTACTCTATATGAATTCTAACTGACACTGATCCAATTTTTCCTCTATATCCACAGACCATCAAACGTCTGACAATCGTCAATTACCAACTTCAAGTGCACACTAACTCCGTGTGAATTAAATTGTTGGCTTTTTTCCTAACGAACAGTGACGTCCCGCTTATGCAAATCAAGATTTCAGGTATAACTCCCTGTAAAATATAGCTGATTTGAATAATTTTGAAAAATATGTTTAATAACCCGGGACCTTTGGTTTAACGTACCAACGCTCTACCACTGAGCTTGGATCGGTGTCGGTTAGAGTTCCCTATAACTCAGTGGTAGAGCGTTGGTCATTAAACAAAGGTCCCATGATACAATAAATATACTCCGAAAATTTTCCCTCAAAATTATTCATATTTTTGTTGTTACAGTGAAAAATAACAAATTGAAATAGATTGAAACACAAAATAATATGCGAAGTAACGTCAAGAAGATGTGAGTTAAAGACATGGTCCATGTATATAATGCCTGAAAATAGCTATTGATCCTTTGCGTGTTTGTTTTTAAAATAATGAGTTTAATCTGTAACTACAGTCAGTGTATTGATATTAGTACAGACGTGGACAAATTATTAGACTAAAACGTAATATAATTCGTCATATCAACTATCAGTATAATTCACAGAGTCTCTATTGTTGTAAAGATGATTGTTTACATCTTCTGTTATATTTTTCCAATGGTTAAGTATATTTTGTCTGGCTGTGTTGGTACTACTGGTGTTTTAATTATATACTGCAGAAGATATTCAACAGTCTGTTCTACCATGGCCTGCAAGAAGGCCGGACATGAACGAAATTGAAAATATATTATCTATACTGAAGAAGAAAGTTAACAAAAACAGGCTTACAACAAAACATGGACTCACTTAAGCGATGTCTGATATCTGGCCAAATGATGCTAATATTCAAATAAATTGTAAAACTTTGGTTTCCAGCATCCCTGACAAAATCAACGTGTTAATAAAGAATAAGGGAATGTTCATAAAATGTTAGTAACCTCCAGACTCAATTTTCTGTTCATTATTTCTGTGCAAAATACATTTTTGTTCATTATTTCTGCCGATAAATACAGCTTTGTTGTACATATAATTAATTTTGTCTAATAATTTGTCCACGTCTGTATCTCTTTGTTGTTACCTATTGGTTTAAAAAGAATGTGTTTAACTTGTAATTTTAAGTAAATTTTTCTACTATTCCTTTACTTTTTACATTTGTTTTTAAACATTTTGTATTGCCTCTACTATTACATATTGCCCTTCAAGAATTTCGTTATTCGTTAGTTATAAGTCATTACTTGCCTTATTATTTTAATTATTGTAATTGTTCCTGAATCACGTATGTAACTTGTAACCGTAAATCATTGCTTGTAATATCCTTTTATTACTCTTAACTCTTCCATTGTTCATGAATTAAGTATTAATTTGAAAGTGAAAGTCAAACTTTGTTATATTAATGTACTATTGATTATCTTTTTAAGGTCGTGTATTTACTCTGAAACGGTTAGACATTCTTGTATATCTTTTGCATTGATTATTCCTCAAACAACTCATTAATTTTTAACAGGATCCATTCTTTCATTAAGGTGCATAAATATAATACTATTTATTTCTCTACATAATTCATGTGAATTTTTTAAAATGAAAAGAATGACCACAATTTTATATTATAATTTTACTATTTTTTATTGTCTTATAGTCCACACCTGTTATAGTAACGGTCAGCGCGCCTGGCCGCGAAACCAGGTGGCTGGGTTCGAAATCCCTGTCAATAAATTAAAAAATTGAAGAAGTTACCTGGTTGAGGTTTTTAATAATTTTAGGGGTTTTTCCCTATTAGCAACCCAATTTTAATTCGAGAAAATGAATGGGTAACTTTCGGTGCTGGAATTTATATAAAAATATGTTTAAATTTAACTTATTTCACCGGCATTATCATTCTTTTTCTTTTAAAGCATTTCATTCAGACGCTAAATAACCTAGATGTTGATTTACAGCGTCGATAAAATAACAGGATCCATTCTTTCATTAAGGTAAAATAAATAAAAAATATTAGTTATAGAATATGTATTTTGATGCAAACTATAACCCTAATATACCTCAGGGTGAAATAGGTTTTATTGAATTGGATAATAAAAAAACTTAAAATGAATAAATCAGAACAGAAAAAGATAGTTATGGAAACTTTATGCAATAAAATTTTGTCAAAAGAGTACGGAGTTTTAATGTTGAGATGTTTTCACGTACATCTTACGTGACAGTTCGATTCTCTTGATATTTTTTTCTTCTCGCTTTCCTATTTCAGTTGTATAGTGTGAGCACTCTCTTGTGAATGAATTTATACATTTTTGTATTACTTCTCCATCAAAGTAAAATAAATAAAGGGTTTTGTGAGCTCTTAGTTAAGTATTTGGTTATTGTGTCTCAGTTTTATGGCGTTTACAACCCTAAACGAACCTAATGGCCCATATACTTCGTTGCCATGTGTACAAGCATCAAAGCATAATAAAAGCACTGTAAGCTGCAAAGCCACACGACCAAAATGACGCACGTACAAGCAGCAGTTAGGTTGTTTTTCTTTTCTTCCCCCTTTCTACATCGTCGTATGACAGTGGTGCTCAATCAATGGCACACGTACCCGCAAGAGGTACGTAGGGTTCTCTGAAGACATATACATCCAAATTACTATAGTCGCGACGCTGTTATTCCCGGCGTGACTCCTTCTCTTTGCTTACGTCTTAGGAAGAGAAGGCTCTACAAAGTCTAGGTAGGTAGTATCGTTCGCCATTTTTGTTCTTTCGTTGCCGAGCTACCATACGAAGAATCTATTTGCCACACTGTTAAACATTATCAATGCGTAGCTCCTATGATAATAAATCAAACGCACTGTAATTCAGCAAATAATTGAGCGGCAAATAACGTCTTCGTGTGCTTTCTGCGACCGCCAAAGGAAGAGCCAAAATGGCCGGCGATTATATTAAGTATTTATCTAGCGTTAAGAAATGAATAACGTCTTCCTCAGCGAATCACAAGATGCACACGTTTAAATGTAGCCGACCTGCAACACGATTGGCTGCCGGAAATTAGAGCGACGGGACTATAGTTTGTAAAAATCCTGACATAATTATTTAGTTTAATAATTATTACAGTTTACATATTTTATTTTACTATATCCACTCTTGATTAGTTTCAATAGTATTATATTTAAATCATTACTATTATTTTTGCAATTTGATACTGTGTAATAATAATAATAATAATAATAATAATAATAATAATAATAATAATGATTTATTTTACATCTGCCTATCGCGTTACAATGCTTTTTTATTTGTTTCAATACCGTGCCCACCCAGCATCGTGATGCACTTGGGGAGCTACGATAAAATCCGGTTGCGAATACTATAACGGATGGAGGGATTTTGCTAACCACACGATACCTCCATTCTTGTTGGATGATCGTCCACCTGTGCTAATGTGGACGTATGAATAATAACGGTTTAATAATAATAATAATAATAATAATAATAATAATAATGTCCCGCGCCGTGGCGTCGTGGTCTAAGGCATCTGCCTAGGACTCGCGTTATGGAATGCGCAATGGTTGAATGCTCATGGGGAAGAAAATTTCTCATGAAATTTCGGCCAGTGTATGGGACCGGTGCCCACCCAGCATCGTGATGCACTTGGGGAGCTACGATTGGTAGCGAAATCCGGTTGCGAATGCCAGCTATAACGGCTGGAGGGATCATCGTACTAACCACACGATACCTCCATTCTTGTTGGATGATCGTCCACCTCTGCTTCGGCATGTGGACGTGAGGCCAGCAGCCGACTGGTCAGTCTAAGCCCTTCACGGGCTGTAGCGCCACGGAATAATAATAATATAATAATAATAATAATAATAATAATAATAATAATAATGGCTTTAATGGCTTTTAAGGAACCCGAGGTTCATTGCCGCCCTCACATAAGCCCGCCATCGGGTCCTATCCTGAGCAAGGTTAATCCAGTCTCTACCATCATATCTCACCTCTCTGAAATACATTTTTATATTATCTTTTTATCTACGTCTCGGTCTCCACAAAGGTCTTTTTTCCTCCGGCCTTTCAACTAATACTCTATGTGCATTTCTGGATTCGCCCATACGTGATACATGTCCTGCCCATCTCAAACGTCTAGATTTAATATTCCTAATTATGTCAGATGAGGAATACAATGCGTACAGTTCTACGTTGTGCAACTTTCTCCATTCGCCAGCAACTTCATCCTTCTTAGCCCCAAATATTTCCTAAGCACCTTATTTTCAAACACCCTTAATCTCTGTTCCTCTTTCAACGTGAGAGTCCAATTTCACAACCATACCGAACAACCGGTAATATACCTGTTTTATAAATTTTAACTTTCAGCTTTCTTGAGAGCAGAGGTGACAAAAGCTTCTCATGCGAATAATAACATACATTTCTCATATTTATTCTGCGTCGCTGTTGCTCCAAGGTATTTGAACTTTTCCATCTTTCCAAAGGAATTTCCAATTTTTATATTTCCATTTCGTAATATGTTCTGGTCACTAGACATAATCATATACTTTGTCTTGTCGAGATTTACTTCCAAACCTATCTTTTTACTTGCTTCAAGTAAAATTTCCGTGTTTTTCCTAATAGTTTGTAGATTTTATCCTAATATATTAACGTCATCCGCATAGATAAGCAGCTAATGTAACCCGTTCAATTCCAAACCCTGTCTGTTATCCTGGACTTTCCTAACGGTATTTTCCAGAGCAAAGCTAAAAAGTAAAGGTGATAGTGCATCTCATTGCTTTAGCCCAGAGTGAATTGGAAACGCATGAGATAGAAACTGGTGTATACGGACTCTGCTGTACGTTTCACTGTGGCACATTTTAATGAATGGAACTAGTTTCTTGGGAATACAAAATTCAATGAGAATATTATATAAAACTTTTCTCTCTACCCTTTTGAAATCGATGAATAACTTATCATTTATTTATGTATGTATTTATTTATTTGTTTGTTTAATAATTGTAACATAAAATATAACATAAACAGGAAAACTTTAGCTCGCCCCTGAAAGAGCAGAACTCGTGCTCAAGGGCTGATTTCTGAATTGAATAATGAAACCTAAATTCCATTTTATGAGGGATTTTTATATTTTTAAAATTAAATAATGATCTATATAAAGGTTCCGCCGATCAGAGGTTCTATATATATTAAATACGTAGTTTTTGTCACTCTGATATTATCTGTACTGCTATCTCGAGTTTTAACTATCTCGTTCTGGTGGCAGAATATTGGCTGCCTATGCGATCTCTTTAAGTTCAGTGTCCACTCACGAAAATGTTATGCAAGTGTGGTTAGAGGATGCAGTGATCGAGCAACAAGACGGTTCGGGGTAAAATCACTATTAAGCAACGAACGGACCATTATAAATTGATCATTTTTATGTTAGTAATTTTGATATTTTGATGTGCAAATTGTTTGATAAGGGTTTGGATTTGGAGAAAAAAGACGTAGACCTATTAGAAAACTTCTGGTGATCTTGTAAAGTTACAAATCAATAATTTATTTTGTAAATATTCACTAAGTTTTTTAACTTCCGGTTACTGTGTTAAGTTACAATCAATCATTAATTTTGTAAATGTTTAGTCATTTGGTAAATTTCTGGTTATATTGAAAAGTTTAAATCAATAATTTATTTTGTAAATGTTGAATAATTTGGTAAATTTCTGGTGATCTTGTAAAGGTAAAATTAATATTTCAGTTTGTATTTGTTTAGTCATTTGGTAAACTGCTGGTTATTTGTAAAGTTACAAATCAGTAATTCATTTTGAAAATATTTAGTCATTTTTCGGACTTCTGGTTATCTTGCAAGTTTACAATTCAGTAATTCATTTTGTAAACGTTTAGTTGTTTTAAATTCTAATTATCTTTTACATTTACAATGCAATAATTTACTTCTTAAATCAGGCCTGCCGAACTCGTAAGTAGAGGAAGTATGACGTCAGCCTCACTCCACCTTATTGGGGATGATCGACTTCCGCGTAGAGTTATTTACATTCTCTGGCCGATCAGTGGCGGCATGTAATTTTCAAAAGGATTGTAATAAATTCATTGTTTTTATACGTTATCTCGTTTCAAGGTTTACAATTATGCCACATTTCCTGTCGGTAGTTTCTTTAAGATTTCTTTGCACCTAACCTGTTTTAGATTTTCGAAATCTTTTCTCCTATCATCACCTACGGAATGAACCTTGAAAGCCAATATTAATTTCAATTCAAAATTAACACGAGTGACGTCCTTAATTTAACAATATATAAATAAATAATCAATATAAAGTTCGTAATAATGAATTTACCCGAAAGTTTGTGCATTCCATAATTCTTAATATGGGCTTTGTTGAAATGTGGTTTAATATTGAAATGACTAGTAGAAATAAATTGGATGGGGCACAGTAAACAAGCAATTCTTTCGTCTTCAACAACAAAATAATCATATTCCCACTTCCTTTGGAAGTAGTATTCCTTTACGGGCTTAGATTTTGCCATGTTCTAGTTCTCTTTAAACTGCAGTACGCGTATTATTTGTTTGTTTGTTTACTTATTTAATTATTTACTTACTTCCTTATTTTCTTATTTACTTATTTACTTACTTACTTTCTTACTTATT
Source organism: Periplaneta americana (assembly GCA_025594305.2). Taxonomy (NCBI): domain Eukaryota; kingdom Metazoa; phylum Arthropoda; class Insecta; order Blattodea; family Blattidae; genus Periplaneta; species Periplaneta americana. The sequence goes on along the minus strand of JAJSOF020000007.1, from coordinate 9,790,429 downwards.
TATTTACTTATTTAATTATTTACTTACTTCCTTATTTTCTTATTTACTTATTTACTTACTTACTTTCTTACTTATTTATTTATTTACTCACTTACATATTTATTTATTTACTTATTTATTTATTTATTCACTTACATATTTATTTATTTATTTATTTATTTATTTATTTGGAGTGCTTTACAATGTTGAATGACGGCATTCACATCCGATCATATAGCTATCACTCACTTATCAACGTACTATTTCTTTATCGTCCTATTATTAATAAAACCACCTTTGTAAAAACAGTAATTAAAACTTTATTTTAAAGCACGAAAAATCATAATAAATTCTTCAAATACAGTGAGTGGTTTGTTGCCTGCAAGCAACATTTCGGACTTATTTCATTTTAGTAGAATACAGAGAACGGAAAGACAAGTCGGGGACTGTACTTAACTTATTTTACACAAAAAGTGGATTTAATCGGCTTTACTAGTAATAGGATGATATATACATAGGGAGATCTTCTTACATTGTACGCACACATACATTTTAAAATTTATTTTACATGTCTTTTAATTAATTAATTTTCCTCAATCATTTTTTTCTTACTTTCTAAAGGTATATACCTAAGGATTTTATTATCTGTTTATTTCTATTTCTTGATAGCGTATTGTATACCTGCCGCCGCGAGAAAGAATGTTGAAGCAGCCGAGCGTAATTAGAACGTCATGACCGCACTGGTAGAAAAGATGGGTGGGGTAAGAAAGGGTAGAAAAGCAGTCGCTCGCAGGAGCTACAGTTCTAGGTCTGTGTTAAATGTTTAGTCATTTTGTAAACTTTTACTCACCTTGTTAAGCTACAGTTCAATAATTTCTTTTGTAAATGTTCAGTCAGTTTGTAAATTTTTACTCATCTTTTACAGTTATAGCTTAATAAAATAATAAAACATTGGAGGAACACATACACAGTAATCAGTAAACACGATCGAAAGAAAACTTCAATTTAAAAACCACAGAAGAACAACATGAGGTTAAGAGGCAGGCTACTTTTTCAGAGCTCGAAACGAAACAAAGAAGGCTTGTGCTGAAGAAAAAATGAGATTGTCGAAGACACGGGCTCTATGTGTTAGCAGGTCCACGTCTTTGGGCATAATTCTTAATGTTCACAATTTCACTGTAATTTTAGTCAGGATGCAAAAAGTTTGATGGGTGAAGAGATAGTGATTTCGTCACCACAAGGCAGTATTTTATCGTTGACGGTTACATTTAATAGCCAAAAACCTTAGAAGTTGGTGCATGAGCGGTAAGAAATAAATAAAAGGTCTGAATGAAATTACAACAGTAAGTTTGGTGATTTAATGTCTTAAATCGTGTTTTAGTGTGATGAAAATGTGTTTATGCTCGACCATGCCGAAATGTAGTAATTATACACCTGGCAGTAGTCCTTTAATGCACCTCATTAAAGTACACCTATTCATTAAAGTTCAGGTGTTCAGCCAATGACAAGTCAGCTTTGTACCGTTATAAAACCGCAAGCATCGATTATTCTCGGATATGCAATCGAAAGACAATTAGCGAAAAGTCACGGAGGCTGGAAATCCAATACTGTCGCAGAAGGATATGTTCTGTTACTATAATAATTAGCGTTAATTGTAAATAATATTCAAATAAATTCAATTTGTCATCTCGTTTATCAATTCTAAATCAATTTCCAGGTTATATCAAAATTAGTTCATGTTATTCTCTATCAAGGTCAATGACATTCGGCCTCGGAAAAAATCAATACTTTCGCGTCTGCGCACATCTCACAATTCAGGTCAGTTCATATAACCATAACATGACCTAATTTTGAATAATTTCAAGTTAGAAATATGGTCGAGCATAAAAAGTCGTATGAAACTTGCCTGTAATGGTTAAAATGTTAAATGTTGTTTTATTTAACGACGCTCGCAACTGCAGAGGTTATATCAACGTCGCCGGATGTGCCGGAATTTTGTCCCGCAGGAGTTCTTTTACATGCCAGTAGATAGTAAATCTACTGGCATGAGCCTGTCGCATTTAAGCACATTTAAATGCCATAGACCTGGCCCGGGATCGAACCCGCAACCTTGGGCATAGAAGGCCAGCGCTATACCAACTCGCCAACCAGGTCGATCCTATAATGGTAATTAAGACGCTCGTGTGAAAATTATGAAACTCGCTTGCGCTCGTTTCATCAACAAACATACTTGCGTCTTAATTACTACCATTATAGGCTCGTTGGATAATGTACTATTAGGGGATCATAGATATAGAGATCAGTTAGGAAGTTATAAAATTGAAAAAAAAAAAAAAATGTTGGGAAATTAAAAGGTGGCTAGTTAATAAATATAGTTACCGTTAGAAGTTTACAATAAAGAAGTACATTTTAGAAAGTGATGTAGTGAAGTTTATGAAAGATGATCTTAGTGATAATATTTACAATTTTTTATGTTTTTTTCCGAGCGTTGATTGTGGTTAAGAAATGAATGATCAAACTAAATTGAACTAGATATTCATGTCAAGATTTAATAAGATTATAATGACGTGTATTAGGTAGAAAAAAGATCCCAATGAGTATAACCGGTAGAAGTGTTACGAGTTAGATGTAATGTAGAAAGACGGAATTATACATATATAAATTTAGTTAGCAAGATTAGAATGCTGAAAGAAACGTAAGTGTGGAACGAACAGATGGTGGACATTTAAGATCAATAAAAAGAAATTGACTGTTTGGAGTTAAGTTAATAGCGAGAGTAGATGAGTTATTAGTAGACTTCGTTGAATTGCCACACGCAGCATGCAATCAGGTTGCCGATGTATGGTAGTATAGAAGAGGTGAGCTACCGCCCGGTCTCGTAGTATAAGCAGTTCATGTTAAGAGTTGTGGCCGGTCCAAATATATAGAGCAGCTACAGCTAATGTATACCTATGTTAGCACTTTTTTTTGCATTACTGTGGTTGGAATAGTCAAAGCTTAACTTTTGTTCAGTGCAGACAAGAATTCAATCAGACATACTACAATAGTGTGTTGCTGTTCCAAACAATTGCCCCTGGAATACCCTTACCCCCGCAGCCAGTCTTGACCCTTTGGAAAACGTGGTTGGATGCTGTTAATTATTATACAGAATATTACGGCAAAATAATGGAGGTAATTGATGCATTGGATAGCACAGACAGTTCCTCTGTTGCAGCTGTAAAATCATTGCTTTCTGAATAGGTATTGGAAGTTATTCTGTTCATTGATTCTAATTTTAAAATCGTGACCAAAAGCATCACCCTGTTAGAATCGTCTAAACTACAACTCTCAGAAGCCCTTAATATAGTGTATAAAGTATCACAAACCGTTATCCAAAATAACAATTCACTAATTTCAGAAAAAGTGAAATGTAAGTTTGGAAACATTATTGCTAAAAATTCTACTATTCACAACTTCGTATTATAAATGATGTGCTATCAGGTCACGACAAGACGTCTGAAGTTGGTGTACGAAAAAGTAGTGACTTTCCGTTCTTAAAATATGCACCTACTACATCATATGATGTTGAACGTACATTTTCCCAATATAAAAACTGTTTGAGTGACCATCGGAGGAGGTTCAATTTGCAGTCGCTCAAAATGTGCGCAACTCTTCACTGCAATGCACATATTCAAGAATGATGTATCTTACATTAAATTTTAAGAGTTGATATATCTCACTATAAAATAATTGTGTACAACGTGTTTAGACATTTCCTACTTCAGTGATCATTCATTATATTTCTTGAATGCAGATACAGGTTTTATTGTAACCGCAGTATGCTGCTCAGTGTTTACATCAGAGGCATACTCCAGCCGTTGCACGTCCCCTTCTCATACAGTCTATACTGCGTGCATAGTAAACCTTACGATTCTCGTGGCAATTCCACGAAGTCTAGTTATTAGTTTAACAGGCTGTCGGGATTGCATGCTAATTGTAGGTATATGTAATTGAAAGTTATGGTGAAACGCGTATACATAAGTTGTGATACACTATAACTAATAGAGATGTTGATGGAAAATAAATATCTATCTATCACTGTTATTTTATATGTTCCTTTGCTTATTTTTTTCCAAGAATTTAAGTGGAAATAATAAAAATGCACCTGTTAACATATTGACGATATTAATGTAGTTTATACCATTAAACTTTCCAAAAAGGAAGGAAGGAAGAAAGGAAGAAAGAAAGAAAGAAAGAAAGAAAGAAAGAAATAGTTTCATCTCGAAACTTTACAACATGCAAAATTCTAACAACAAAAGTATTATAAAAGGTTTAATTTGATTTTTAAAAAGTGAAATTTGAAATTTTAAGTTACTATAAATTTATACAGGGACATCATTTTATTTTTACTGACATTTCTAATATTAACCTGGCTATACCTTTGAATCAACGATTGAGAACCGGAAACCCCCTTCCACGACTGAAGTTCGATGATACTGACGTAATATACAAACAAATCACTTTACTAGGTATAGGAGGGAAGAAAAGTAGTTCATCCATTTACGTAAACTATGAAATATCGCGCTTTTGCGTTTGATAATTTTCATTAGGTTTTTGTTTAATCAAAATACAGTACAGTATTAACAATGAGTGTTTTCACTCACGAACTGAGCTGTCCATGCGGACGTATTCATTATGCAGTGTATATTATACTGTCTACAGCACATTAGCGTACACTATAGAGAATGAAGTTAAATTGAAAAATAATCATAATATGGACATTTAAACACATTTTTGAAATTGGTGGCCGTTCATTTCGATACAGGCTTCAGCTCTATTGTGCATATTATCGCACTATAGACCGTTGTACGTAATTCCAATCACCAGGCCCGTACTTCTTATCAGTAACTAATGTTGAAATAATTCTGTACCTACTCTATAAAAGAGCACCTTACGTACTGTAAATTCAATCTTCACGCTTCCCGATCCCAAAAGATAAAATTACTCAGACATGCTATCTACTGTCCGCCCAAGTGGTTATGTCGCAGGGTCGTAGAAAGGGGGGAAATCACGTGAGAGTTAATTATGTAACAAGGCCCTTTTATTTAAGTTATTTTAAACATTTGTATGGGTATAATATTACGTAGACGTCCAATTCCTAACAGAAATTAATGTTCTCAGAAAAGAGCTAAGACAGCCCAGCCACTAGCCTTTACAAAGAGGCGAATAGAAGCACGTAGGGGAAACCGGGATGCGACGTAGGCAAGCGAACGGCAGTACCAGTGCGAAAATGATTCAATATTGAAAGCTCTTTCGTCACTGGAAAACGTGAAAATATTTTTCGAACCTACTGTTTACTATGACAGTAAGGCTACTATGGCTGTATATGCGGTCTTGGATCTGTGTGGAGGACGGTTGAACTTCTTTAGTAGTAGAAGTGGGAGTGAAGTACATTCAAAAGCTCAGGTACAATAAACATTGAAGTAAAAATAAAATGATGTCCCTGTACAATCTACAAGCTTTACTCATTACAGTTTCAGTAGTAGACTTATTCCTACGCATCACATTTCAGAGATGATGATGATAATGATGATGATTAATATGATGAAAGGTAGAGCGATAAAAACTTGGCCCAACATTGTCCTTTAAATACTATCAAATAGTTCCGCGATTCGAACTAGGGACGTCATCACTGAAAACTGATATTACTCTCGTTCTATCAACGTCGCGCTCTATTTAACGTTCTGAATTGCGACCGAAGTTTCAATATTTCACAGATCAATGCGATGCAATTAATTATGTTTTTACTCGAGAAAATGAATTACGGATACTAAACGCTCAATATTCCCCATCGCTGTGAAAGGGTAGGCCTACATGAATTTCAGAATTCTACAACGCATGTTATTAGGCAGTTCACTGTACGTGTGTTTAGAATCGATAAAGGTTGGTCCACAATAAACCGGGAACGGAAACTACAACGAAAATATTGTTAAAATGTATTTAAATGTTAGCATTCACAGTTAACTTTCACGTTCCCGTTCCCGGGCTCCGGTAAGATTCTCGTTAATTGTGAATGCTCGTATTTAAATACATTTATTTTAACAATATTTCCGTTCTCGTCGTTTCCGTTCCTGGTTTATTGTGACCAGTCTTAGGGCCGATTGTATAAACAATTTAATCTTAGATCAGAGGTTAAATTGATCCTCGTTCTAGCTGAACTTGGAATTTTGTGTTGTATAAAGTCTAATCTGGGATTAATTTGTCTTAAACTAAAGTCAACTTTGACTGAAGAAATTTTTCCGATTAAGTTAGATGATCCAAGTTCAGGTATTTCTTTTCTGTTTGAAATATACGAGTGGCAGATTGTGCAAATAAAATATCCATTATTATTATTATTATTATTATTATTATTATTATTATTATTATTATTATTAATAATGGTAGGCACATTTATATATATATTTTTTTTTCAATAATACACTAACAATCTTATATTTTATAAGGCTCTAATGTTCAGCATTATCAAATAACATAACCTATAATTATGTTATGTTTATAACAACCATTAATTATTAATGGATATGATAGGTACATTCATAAAATTTCAATTAACTGTATTACTAAACGAAAATTGTCGTTTTATAAAGCTTTATTATGTTTAGCAGTATCAAACACCATAACATGATAACAATTTGGAGAACAGTCAACCTTCTTCTTATTGTCCGCCATTATTTACATTGCACAAAACAAAACAGTGTCTCCAACAGAGTGTACGGAAAGTCGCCAAAAAGTAGTTGTAAAGACGCTAGATTTCTCATTATCAACAAAGAAAGATTAAATTTGGTCACCATGGGGTGCTAAAAAGGTCGCTAAATCCCTATTTAAGCAATATAAAAGTTAAAAGAAATTGTCGTTGAAAAAGAGTTAAAGTCGCTACATTGGCAACACTGAACAAACCTGTACAACATGGTACGCGTATCACATATTTCACCTGTTTATGCGATGTTGCCAAATCCATTCCACGTGAACTTAGATTGCATATGAACCAAGGTAATTTGATCGCAGAAGAGTTTTATACAATAGAAGAAGTGTCTGAACTCGGTTCACTTTTCGATCTTCGATCAAAGTTGATCTTTAGTCAGGGAGTTTTATACAATTGGGCCTTAAGTTGACATAGGCCTATTAGTAGGTATTATCTTCCTCCGACGAGTTTAGCGCTAGGACCTGAGGTATTCTGGCCATCGGTGCGGGGGGTTGCAGGTAGATTCTTTTGTTGCTACAGCCAAACCGAGCCGAGCGGAGTGGGAAGTATTAATCGTCCAAAAATATGCAGTCTTCAGTTTGTAGTAGTGTGTGAATATGTCATATACATATTGTTTACCTAGGCCTATATGGTTTTGTTATTAATATATTAAATATATTGTTGCAATTTTTTTCAAACATCTCCCTGATGTTAGCTATGTTAATATTATATGAATTACTCATATTAAATATTTCACCTTTACAAGTCATTTTTAAGGAAACATCTGTGGAAAAGTTTTTGGTTTTATTCTATTGGAATTTTAGAATATGTGTGATTGGTATCGTGAAAAACAGATTCCTATAATGTCATGCGAAAATAATTTTTTGGGGATATCTTAAAATACAAATCATGTAATTTTACTTCACAAGTGAGTTCAGCAGTACAGTATATTTAAATTGATTACTTTACAAATTTAATTCAATTCTACTAACCACTAAATTTTATAGTATGATTCTGCTTTTCATTTATATTATTGTAGTTTTATTATGATTTTTCTTTTTATTTATTTTATTGTATTTGTATTACTGGTGGTGTGATGGCCTTAACTGCACCAGAATAAATAATAAATAAATAAATAAATAGCCCTAAATAAATAAATAAAATTGTCTACAATACTTTCCTTCTCTGAACGCGTAAGTACGAATGGTTGTATCTATATCTCGCCAAAAATACGTTAGAAAACTAATAGGCATACTGCTCTCGTAAATTGGGCGAATGTTTTCAGTATGATTGTACTTCCTTCCAGACTGCCGCTGTCACTGTTCCCTCCCACTCCAGTACCGCGCTAGACTAGTCGGAACCGCATTCCTCTCGGCACTAAACTCCTCAGAGGATGACAGTAAATCACGAATGTGTCCACCGCTTTGGAGTATCTTTTTTTTATTTTAGTAGGTTATTTTACGACGCTTTATCAACAGTTTAGGTTATTTAGCGTCTGAATGAGATGAAGGTGATAATGCCGGTGAAATGAGTCCGGGGTCCAACACCGAAAGTTATCCAGCATTTGCTCATATTGGGTTGAGGGAAAACCCCGGAAAAAACCTCAACCAGGTAACTTGCCCCGATCGGGAATCGAACCCGGGCCATCTGGTTTCGCGGCCAGACGCGCTGACCGTTACTCCACAGGTGTTGACCTTTGGAGTATCGGACAGCGCATCTGACTGCGAGACGAGCAGGCCCAGGTTCAAATCCTGATTGGGACAAGTTAAGGTTTGTCCTCAATAAACCGGGACCGGAAACGGGAAATAGAATGGAAATATTTAAAAGAAATGTATTTAAATATGAGTATTGACAGTTAAAGAAGAGGTTGCTGGCACCCCGAAACTGGAATGTTAAAGTTGGCGAAATTTTACTTTGCCGTTCTAGTTCCAGATCACAGCCTACTATATTCCTGCTTCTTCTTGTTCTTCTTCGTCTTCTTCTTCTTCTTCTTCTTCTTCTTCACTTCATGGATTAGGCAATAACTTATGCCTGTTCCGCCTTCAAAGTCCCTTCATCTTTCTCTCTGTTGCTATCAAAAAAACTATTTGGTTGTCATATATTTTGTAGCAAAGAGGCCGTGACATAATTTCTTCTTCATCCATTGCTTGTAACTAACCCAGAAATTCAGTAGTTACATTATTAAAATATTGGTGTGTGGTGTGCCGTAACAGCAAATCGAGTAATAGGACCGATATTTTTTTTAAGATACTGTAAATTCAGAGATGTATCGTACGCAAATACACAGATTTTTTTAAAATTATCTGATAATGAGGAACAACATGCATATTTTCAACAAGATTATCCCAAGATTGCTCCTTTGGAGGCTATAAGGGACGTTTTTGATGACAGAATTATTTCTACAGGGTTATGGCCCGCACGTTTTCCAGATCTTACCTCGTGCGATTATTATTTGTGGGGAACCCCAAAGTAGTCTATAGAAATAACCCACACACCATCAATGAATTGAAAGACAATATAATCATGCAGTCAATGCAAAATAGTACCGGCACAGTCTATTGTTCCTAGTACCCTCAACAACTCAAGCTTCGTGACTGTAAATACTAGACTGTGCTATTGGCTTAGTAAACTACTACAGTATATCTCATAATAAGTTGAAAAGTACAGCTGGCGCCAGGGTTTTTGGCGTGTGTCCTAGATGGGTAGTGCCCAGTTTGTGAGCATGTTGCTAGTGCAGCTGAGAATGGTAACACTTCCTATACACGTCACATCGGCCATTTACCAAACACAGTTGTCACACTGACTGTGGCAAGTGTAAAACAATCGCACTTAACGTTTCCATTACTTATTTCACACGCCAGAAACGGTGACGCGGACTGTACTTACGAACACGTGATAGCCGTATATTTACTTTTGTCTACTGCTCATTTTGTTCATTATGTTATGTTGTTTAATTTAAAATTTGGGTATTTAATGTTTACTCTTGCAATTTTAACAATATTCCGCTAGTCTAACGGTAGTAATCTCTTCCCGCGGACGTATTAAGGAAGGCTTCCCAGCAACTATACTCATTAATATTTTGTAATGTTTACTTTAGTATATGTGTTAATTCTTAAGCCCACGTTGAATAGAAAATGGTTTAGGACGACTGTACGGGATTGGCTTAATAACAGTCTTTTCCACACGAAATCCGACAAACATGACGTAATAGCAGGTTCTCTCACGTAGAAACGTATTATTTTGCACGAATGTCTTACACAGTGGGATTGTGTACCCAGTCCTGTAGTTAGAAACACATTTTAGGGGGTACTGTTTGAAATCTCCTTGATCAGACTAGACTCTATATGTCTCTATATACTTTTTTTCTTGTAGTTGTATTGTATTTCTGATGGTGTGGAAGAGAAAGCCTGATGGCCTTAACTCCACCAGAATAAATAAATAAATCAATCAATCAATAAATCAATAAATCCATAAATAAATAAATAAATAAATAAATAAATAAATAAATAAATTTTTCCCTGAGAGGTATGTTTTTGTTCGATTTCACAAAATCTATGTAGAGGACAAGAATTTATAATTTTCCCTTTCAATTTCAGAGAACTTCTTACTTTCTGTTATAAGAACGGAGATTCGGGCGCTTGTTCATTTGCTTACTGATTCGGAGCTGCGTTTGGGCTAATTACTTGGTTCATTGTTTTTCAACGTTTGCTCCAACTGTAAGGTGAATGTCAGGTAGTGGCATGGCGAATTCTCGCCCTTATCTCGCCAAATACCATCTAGCTATCTCCAATTTCATCGACGCTAAATAAACATGTAGTTGATAGAACTGCCTATAATGGCAGCTGACTTAACATATGTCAACATATATGTAGAACTTGGAGTAAGTAAGTAATGCTGTTCTTAGTTGAGTAAAATAGACCTATCACATTATGTCGATGTCAGTGTCAGTGGGGGAAATTTGAGGTGGAACATTCAGAATAGGGATACAGAACTGGCGAGAGAGGGGTGGAAAGCATGGGGAAAGCGTTGGTTCCTCGTCCACAGTCCACCGGCGTTGAAGGACATCTGTGGCCCGTACGCAATCACATAAGACACTGAATACAAATCCCCTCCCGTACCAAGTCAATGACGCGGGAATGGAAGGAAGGGGTGAGTGACGTATGCGATGAGTGACGCAACGCCACAATTGTCTCCCAGTTCTGCAAGCCTGATTTAGAAGGTAAGCGAGAACGCCTCCTTAGCAAGGAAAATTGTGGCTGAAAGAAAGTATCTACAGATTTTAATGTGCATCAGACCACACAGAGTTAGAATGTGATGGGACACGGTACATTATATTTTCAAAATGCTGCTAAGCGACCGAAATATAAAATTTTATTCGTGTAATTTTATTATAGGTTGATTTCTTTTCACACAAATAATAATATTAATCTCTGAATAATTATTTTTGTAAAATACATTTAATAATGATGTAAACCTCCTCTAAATGATGTAGGAACGAAGATACTTTGCCCTTGAAATGTTGATTTAATATTTTGCCGAAATGAATAATATTTTGGCAATTTTTGTTTTCATATTGTATCATTCTGTAGTCATCCGGAGACCGGAAATTTGGCAGAATGCCTTTTTAAATGTGTTAAATCTATCTTCATTTTGAAAGTAAATCTGTACGAATGATACCTTTGTGATTGAAACATCACAGTTTTATGTTGCCCTTTTCTACCTTATTTAATATAAATGCCTAATTTAGAAAATAAATGCTTTTTTTTGGCTTTATTTGATTATTTATCTATTATTTATTAATTTATTATTAAAACTTGTCTACAGGTATATTTTAATTTATTTCTATAACCGCTACAATGAAAGTGACTTCACCGAATGTATATTATTGTCTTTCAGTCAGTTCATATTCTCTTTGCAACGATAAGTGCTGCAGTGTAAAAATGTTTAACAGCAAGCGTTTTAATTATCGCTTGTGTCTATTTGACAAGGCAACAATGAGTGCGGGTCTAACGTTATTTTTAATGGTTATTTTTATTTCAGTTTTCATTGCGACGTTGTTGTAGCTAGCTAAATATTTCATATCGCAACATATTAGTACAACCAAACACAAAAATGCACTTTCCAAGGCTACTGGGAAGAAGATTTCTTTGCTTCCAACAGTAATTGTAACATCGAGTCGAAAATCTCTATTTCCATTCGACTTATGTAAAACTTTTCTTGCTGCCGAAATCACTTTGTGGAAAGTACAGGGACATCATTTTATTTTTACTAACATTTTTAATATTAACCTGTCTATATCTTTGGATTAAAGGTCTAGAACCGGAAACATCGCTTGCTCCCTCTTCCAAGACTGGAGGTCGATGATACCGGTGTAAAATACGAATCATTTTACTCGGTATAGGAGGGAAGAAAAGTAGTTCCTCCATTTATGTAAACAAGGAAATATCGAAATTTTGAGTTTGATAATTTTCATTAGGTTTTTTTTAATCAAAATACAGTACTGTATTAACAATGAATGTTTTCACTCACGAACTGAGCTATCCATTCGGACTTATTAATTATGCAGTGTGTATTGTACTGTTACAGCACATTAGCGTACAATATAGAGAATGAATTTAAATTGAAAAATAATTATAATATGGATATTTAAACACATTTTTGAAAATGGTGGCCGTTCATTTCGATACAGGCTTCAGTTCTTTTGTGCATATTATCGCACTATAGACTATTGTACCTAATTCCAATTACCAGTTTCGTCCTTCGTACGTAACTCATGTTGAAATAGTTCTATAACTACTCTATAAAAGAGTACCTTTACCTACTGTAAATTTAATCTTCACTTCTGCCCGATCCGAAAATATAAAATTACTCAGAAATGCTATCTACTGTCCGTTCAAGTGGTTTGTCGCAGGGTCGTAGAAAGGGGGGGAAATCACGTGACAGTTAATTACTTAATGAGGCTCTTTTATTTAAGTTATTTTAAACAGTTGTACAATATTACGTAGACGTTCAAAAATTAATGTTCTCAGAAAGAGCTAAGACAGCCCAGCTACTTAGACTTTACAGATGGTCGAACAGAAGCAGTTGTGGGAAACCGGGATGCGACGTAGGCAAACGGACGACAGTACCTGTGCGAAAATATGATTCAATATTGAAAGCTCTTTCGTCACTGAAAAACGCGAACATATTTCTGAAACGTACTATACTCACTAACTCAGTACTGCATACGCGGCCTCGGTTCTGTGTGGAGAACGGTTGGACGTTTAGTAGTAGAGGGGGTTGGAGTGAAGTACATTCAAAAACTCAGGTACAGTAAAAATTGAAGTAAAAATAAAATGATGTCCCTGTACAAGTTTGTAGGTCTAGTGCAAGGTTTCTATAATTGCCTTTTATTGCGTGTTTAGCTATTTATAATGCCTTTTTGCCTCCCTATTTTAGCTATTTGTGATGCATTTTTGCCTGCCTATTTTAATGATTCATAATGCCTGAGCTTCCGGTCTCTGGTCGTCACAATTATTTCATTCCGTTCCATTTTATTTCACTAGACAGTGTGTCCTAACGTTTAGAGAAGCGAAGAACTAAGTGAAGGAAGCAATTAATAAATAAATATAGACATACGCACGAGCTAAGAGGTGCGTGACTTTCGAACTTCGAGGAGCGTGACTTTAAATCACTTGAAAGCTTACTTTTCTCCGTAATTTCAGATATATATTTTTATCTCCAGTCCAGCCGCATCATGTCCTCGCAATGCTTCGTGTTCAGACGATATACAGGTGGAAGAACACAAATAACTGAAGAAAAAAAAAAGAAATATTTTCCTGCAATTGTCAAGATTTTCTCAACAGTAATCTCAAACTCGAGTGGGATTTAATTGATTATTACACGATTAGAGGAATGTATATAGAGATTAGAAGTAACAAGTACTCCAACACAATAAAATATTAATTGACTTAAGAAAATACAACTGTCTTCAAATGTATTATTGTACCATCTCAACATTACAAATATTACGCTAGATGCATGCTAGACGGCAGTAGTGAGCAATGCCTTCTCGTCGAGAAGTTCTAGATCTATACACGATGGCAATGTTACTAGTCAAGAAGGCTTTGTTGATTCAGTTTCATTTTTTTATTAAAACAGTTGCATTCCATTTTATCCGAATCCCAGTAATCAACGTCACTTGACAGATGATTTTCAGTAAATCTTAATATTAAACAATCTCTGATACGTGACTATCCATAATATCATATAGCAGTATAACATAACCTTTATACTGTATAAAATTGTTAAAAAGTTTTAATTAACGACGATGACATAAAAAATAAACATGAATAATTTTAAAAAATAATTATTGAATCTACAATTTTCTAATTTGAATGTGGTTGGTGGTTCAATCGATGTTATATTGACGTGTGCGTAATATCAAGTGGCACTCGTTGATTTAGGCCTATGTTATTCAACTTATTCAGGATTTCCGAATGAATAATTTTAAAAGGAATAATTATTGAATGTATAATTTTCAAATTTGAATTGCTGGCAAACAAAGAAAAATATGCTAGGGACGCGATAAAATTAAACAAATGTTAGGGACGCGATAAAAATAAGCAGCCATGATTGGTTGAAATACGTCCTTTCAATTGGTCAAAAGTATTACGACGTAGTAAGAAAAAGAAAAAGTGTTTTTGAGTTTAATGTTTTTAAAAATGAGAATAGACATTATTTGCTTTGCCCGAGACGTAGGTTGAATCAATCGTTCCTTAGTCTTTTGTGTGTCTGTTGTGTGTTTGGTATGTGTTAGGCTCATTGCTTACGTAATTGTACTAGCTGGCACATTGCGCTTGAAATACAGACCTCAAGTGGTTCCCTCGTAACTCCAATCACGCCGCTATGAGCGGTGTTCAATTTTAGAGATTCGCTGGAGACCACTTGCATGACGTTGACATTTGGGGCATTTAAAGGACTCACCGTTGCTTATTAAATGCTCCGTACAGTATTTTATGGATAATGGACGCCATTTTCCAATATCTGTATCTCAATTATATTAAGGTAAATCGTTGTCATTCTTGGTATTAAGAGATATTGCATTATTTTAAACTAAGGCACTGTCTTCCTGTACTTCAATCCATACACCATACATTTTCGGAAATAATGAAGGATGTTAAATGATTTTCCAATTCACTGCGGGCTAAAGCAAAGAGATGCATTATCACCTTTACTATTTAACTTTGCTCTAGAATATGCCATTAGAAAAGACCAGGATAACAGAGAGGGTTTGGAATTGAACGGGTTACATCAGCTCCGTTTTTATGTGGATGACGTGAATATGTTAGGAGAAAATCCACAAACTATTAGGGGAAAACACGTAAATTTTACTTGAAGCAAGTAAAGAGGTTTGGAAGTAAATTCCGAAAAACAGTCTATGATTGTCTCGTGACCAGAATAGGCCTATTGTACGAAATGGAAATATAAACTTGGAAGTTTATCCTTTGAGGAGATGAAAGTTCAAATATCTTGGAGCAACAGTAACAAATATAAATGCTACTCGGGAGAAAATTAAGCGCAGAATAAATATGGGAAATGCGTGTTATTATTCAGTTGGGAAGCTTTTATCATCCATTCTATTCTCTGGAATAACGTTGTTTTAACAAATAGGCCTGTAACGTTAAAATTATTGTCTTTTAAATTTTCACTGCTCCGTTTTTGTCAAAGTACGGAAATATTAATGTTTGTGTGTTTAACCATAATTTGAATCACACAATTAAAAGTACTGGCCTGAATTAAAATTATATAGCCTATATATGGAAAGCGCCAAATTAACAACACATCACAACAGTGAAATAAGAACTAAGTTTGGTTTCAATGCCAGCCTATTAAATATAAAATATTGTAGCTTTGCGTATGATGAATTTTATTACAATACCGTCATTCGTTGACTGCATCATTTTAAGAAAACTTAAAATGTTTGAAATCTCAGTACGCCACAATTGAATACAAAAACAAAAGACTAATTTGACTTAAGCTGTTACTGTTGTAAGTTTAAGAATTACCGATTCATTTGGTGGATTTTCTTTCTGGTTAGTATTTTTGCACCTTGCATTCGTGAACAGTTGTAAATGATGCTCATTATATTGTCGGCATTTAATTACTACCCGTTTATCTTTTTTCTATTTATTGTTGGGAAGCTTTAACTTCCGCATCTCTTAAGATCCACTTTTCTTCCGTTTCAACCCTTTTCTATCGATCCATTTTGAAGGGAGTTTTCACAATCTTAAATAATTAAAGCAGCTGTAGACACAAATTTGTAAACGTTAAGAAGTATTTTATTTGGTTATTTTTGTTTTCTTGTTAGTATTTTTGCGCCTTGAATTCACTGACAGTTGTGAATGATAGTGTTTATGCTGTCAACATTTAATTATCGCGCTACATATTGTTTTAATTTATTCTCAGCTTCCACACTTCTAAAAAAACACATTTCTGTCTCTTCATCTCTTCTTAATTGATACATTTCTGGAACGAGGTGAAGCAGGAATTGTATGTATGTATGTATGTATGTATGTATGTATGTATGTATGTATGTATGTATTTATTTATTCACACTGCAAATGGGTATATACCCGGTGGCAGTGGTAACTAATTACACTCAATAATGACAATTAATAATGAACACAACTAATAAAAAACAATAATTAATAATAATAATAATAACAATAATAATAATAACAACAAGGAGCATCCTATATTAAATGAAGCATGATCACTTAGAGTAACATTTAAAGTAAATCTAAGTTGAATCTTAACTCTAAGTTCGAACTAAGACCCACGAGTGTGACAGGTTCATATAACAAGTACTTTTCGGCACTACACTTATTTCGCTGTCAACCCACTCACTGCACTGATTCTACCAACAAGCCGCCTCCCCATACTGTTGCAATATCTGAACACTCTCCCAAACATAGTTATAACAACAGACATCAATGCTCACCATGAACTCCTCCATGACAACCACCAGAAACCCCAAGGGCACACAATTAGCCACCCTACTTTCAAACCTATCCTACATCCAAATACCACTACCAGCCCCACAAGAACACCCTACCTCAATCAAAACTTCACCACACCTGATAAAATATTCACTTCCCACCGCCTACAACACCGTATAACTGACATCAAAGTTCTTGCCCCACTCAATACAGACCATTCACCAATCATCTTCAAACTGGCCGCCACCATCCTACCGCCCAACTCCTGACAAGGAGACCATACTTACGAAGATTTTCGCAACGCAGACTGGATCCAATTCAAGACGCACATTAATGACACTACCCGACATCGACATATCAAAACCAGAAGAAATAGACCACGCCGACGAAACGTTCGTACAGGTGCTTGAAGCTGCAATGATATATCCATACCGACAAGAAAACGCACCACGGATATAACGACTACCACCAAACATAATCAAACTAATAAAGACAAAGAGAGTCTATTCACACGGACACACGCAGACGAAGACAGACGACTGTACCGTTCCCTTCAACAGGATGTACGAGAAACCATACAACGTTTTGAGGCGCACAGATGGAAAAGATTTATAGACAGACTTTGAATCCACAATAGAACTCACAGTCCCAAACTTTTCTGGGACGTGATCAAACACGAGGAAAACACGCAAACTCAAACCACCCACTACGCGACGGACAACACATATTACTATATACGACACGCCTGAAACTAGATCTTCTCAGCCGCACACTAGAAAATATACACACCACACCAAATCACCCATCTTTCGACCCCCAACATCTAGCATTTTACACATCACATCACACAGAATCCTGATCTCTACGAGCCGCTTCCAGCGCCACTTCCTCGATCGACCGACGATCCACTCATTGACAACATAAGACATATCATTGGAACTAAGATACATAAAAATTCATTTCCCCGGACCAGACCAAATCACTTACAACATACTACGCCAACTGCCTCCCAAAGCACTAAATTATCTTGCAGAACTTTACACAGGATCACTCAGACTAGGACACACACCAAAGCGCTGGAAACACTCTCACATTCTTCTCTTTCCTAAACCAGGCAAAGACGCGTCTGACCCACAAAACTACCGACCGATCAGTTTGACATCAACATTAGCCAAATTAATGGAGAAAGTTCTCGTGTCACGACTACACGTCTATATGCGCAACCGCAATCTACTCCCGACCACTCAAGCCGGATTCCGACCGGGAGCGCAGCTACACGACCAGCTGATACATGCTCACTTCCCATTGAAGAGGCTTATACACGCAGACACTACAGCATCCTTATTGCCTTAGACGCCAAGAGAGCCTTTGACACAGTTTGGATAGACGCCCTAAAATATAAACTCACATCCTTAAACCTGAACGAAATCACACGTTGGCTCTCAGCTTATATCGAACCGAACAGGACATTAGACTCGGAAGGAACGAACTTTCTCGACCTTCCGAAAAAGTATAGTCCCCTTGGTTCATATCTCACTCTGTATAACATCTATTAAGATATTCCCTAAATAACCCTCTGTAGGACTGGCACAATATGCAGACGACGTCGCATATTGGGCAACACACCCCGACTCCCCTCCGCTGCATCATTACTAAACGCAACACTCAGGCAGTATCTAAATTGGACCAACACGTGGCGGATCACAGTCAACACAGACAAAACACAGATATGCGTCTTCCGCCCAAAACTCCGGACTCGAGTCCTCCAGAACAACCCAATCATTTAGCCAACACTCAACTTCCACTCCAGCGGAATCTCACATATCTTTGCCCTCACCTCCAAACTCTCCTGGACCGAAGTAGCTAAAGAAACCTGGAGGAAATATAATGCAGCCACCAGAGCAATAAGCTACCTAAGTGGCATCAATCGACCCGGTTGTATAACCGAAACACTCCTCCACCTATACAAAGCATTGGTTAGATCCACTATTATATCCCTCCATTTTCAACCCTTTTCCCTCCAACGACCAAATTTGAAGGGAAGAATTCTCCGCCAAATCTTCCACCTGCAACGCACCAGAAATAACACAGTTTACACTACCACAAAAACAAAGCCACTCTTCACACACCTAAACAACATAAACAGGAAATACACACATTCGGCGGTAAATTTGTATATACACAAACATCTTTGCAAATCCCCGAACACAAACAACAGAACAACACTGAGAAACTCCTCTACAACTACCACCAGCCCCAACCACCAAACTAAAACACACAAACAAAACCACAAACACGTGTTGGAAATTTGAATACTGTCTGAGAGGACACACGACAGCAACAAAAAAACAGATTTAACACCACTCCATCTCAGAACGATTCAGACGCTTCTGCCACCGGAAGGGGAAACTCAAAATGTATGTATGCACAGTGTTCTGCCCAAGAGCAGGTCTTTAACTGCAAACCCAGCATTTCCCTTTCTTGCTTTCCTCTTAATCTCCCCATATAATACTTTAATGCTGTCTATCAACTAATCTTTTACTCCGAACTCTTGTCCCTTCACCATTCCTTAAGATTCAAATTAATAATTAGGCCTAACCAAAATAATTAAAAAAAAAAAAATAAAGTAAAAAATAAAATAAAATAAATAAAAAGCCAATCACCGCACCCACACACCTACTGGCACTTAAGCCAGAAATATGTATAAGTATGTAAATATATATTTATTGTTATTTATGTACAATGGCTGGAGAGGGCATCCTGCGCGTATAAGACCCTAAAACGGCCTCTGGCTCAAAGCCAGTAAAGTCAATAAACATCACAACATCTACCTGATTTCACTAACACTTCCAACCATTTCACTGTTCAAATACTTTGCACAGCCACTTCACTGACACCAACACACTTCACTTACACAATAGACTTCACTGACACAACACACTTCCTCACTGATAGATATATAGATATAAATATAGATATAGATATAGATAGATATATAGATATAGATATAGCAAGATATCAATTACACCTTTAAGTAATACTACCGTCTATTAGTAAATTCCTTAAGCCTATTTTTAAATACATTTTTGGTTATTGGTAAAGCCTTTAGTATTGTAATGAACTTGTAAATGTTAAGGCATGTTTGTGTACATTAATTAGTTATTTTTTTTCTATTTAATGCTCTTGCAACTTAGATTCACAAAAAATTGTGAGTGATTCTGTTTATGCTGTTACCATTCAATTATCGTCCTTTATCTTGTTTGACATTATTATTCGAAGTTTATAACTTTCACCGCTCTAAGGAACCACATTTCTGCTACTTAAAACCTTAAAATGGCTATATTTTTAAAGGAGTTTTCACGACCTTAAATTGAAATAGAAATAGTCATGAATTTGTGATTGGATAATCCTCTCGAGAAGTCTCTCCGCAGTGCGTGTGTAGCCGAGAATCCACTAGTCATAGAATTCAAGTGTATTTGGTAGAAAATTAAAGTGACAGCAGTGGCCGCTAAGCATATTATGAACTGGGAGTGTGAAGTTGTCAAACCGGAATGAATCGGGGAGTGCGAACTTTCTACAGGGTTGTATTCTGGAGTTACTAGAACTAATAGAGCTGCGGAGGGACTTTTATATCGCACTGTACCATCTCCATTTCATGAATTCCATCGACGCTAAATGACCTGATATTTTGATGCAGATTTTAAAAATAATCTAATAAAAATCTTTCGTGCGAGATCGTGCGTATTTGCTTGGTTTCCGCACAAAACCAATCCGCGGAAAGTCTAAAATTGGACATTCAGTATTCCCAACCTAACACACATAACAATTTCCCTCTTCTTACCGCTTAAGTGACATATTGATTTTACTGCTTTAGGCTTTTAACATATTATTTTTAGAGACGTTCAGTATAGTAATAATTATAAATTAGAAACTTACCACTGCAATTTCACCTAAATTGCACTGTTAATTATTGTTTTTAAATATTTGCAAAAATTAAGTAAACTCTACAACTCCACTAAAGTTACTGCATTTCGTGATGCATGTAACATTAAGGAAGCCGTTTGTTTTAAGTTCGCATTTATAGACTGGGGGAAAAAAAAAAGACAGACGTATATCACGGCCTGCTGGAGTATAGTAAACAGAGAAAACATTTTAAAGCAACAATGTTGAAGATAGATATTTTTGTTTTGCAAATTTGCCGTCATTGAACAGAAACCAAGATGGAGATTTCATTGCAACTAATTAGAAATTCCTCTTTCAGGTATGTAATAAACGATCTTCGCACAAAATAATGTACGATACACGAGCGGTATGTTTTCTTTCAATTCTCGGAAATTAAAAAAGCTCAAATACGTTTCGCTTTTTCAAACTTTTCCTCGAACATGAAAACTTCAACATACCGCTCTTGTAACGCATATTACTATTGTCTTGCATTCGAGAAAAGGTATGAATGTTAATGATTATGCTGTTAGCATCTGTCTGTTGTCGGTTTTTAGGTCGATCTTGTGTCTGTTTATTGTCCGGAATTTTGTAACTTACCCGCTCTTAGGAACCACATTTCTGCCAAGTAAATTCTTCTTAATCAATGATTTTAAAGGAGTTTTCACAACCTTAAATTCAAACTGGGATTGTCATGTGTTTGTAAACTTAAATGAGTGTTTATGCATTATTTAGTATATACTTAATATCTGATTTCGTTTGGCATAAAAATGTTTATTATTTTGTAAGAGATTTCACATGTTAAATAATTGAAATAATACATTAAGTAAAATTGATATAATTTATTTTATTATTATTATTATTATTATATCCAATGTCAGAAGATGGTGATTTAACTTTGTTTTCTTTCTGTATACTTTTAAATATTAAATCATTTGTCAGCGTGTTGATAAAAAATATTCGCAGTTTTCACTTACAATTAGAAAACTTTGAAATTACAAATTTTGTTACCGCTCTACTTCTGACGGTTAAGATCGCATATATTTTTCCAATTGAAACCATAAATTAATTAATTAAACATTTTATTGTTGAAAATATTAAGAATATTGCTTTGGACAAAGTAGTTGTTTCAATTCTACAGTGCCTGGGAAAAGTGACATAAGTCATTTTCCACAAACCTTTTTTTTGACAATTTATTGACAACTTAAGGAACATCTGCTCGCTTGGAAAAAAGAGACAAATATTTCTCCCATTACAATAATTCATACAGAAAAAAATCAAATCTACATAAACCAGTGTAAGTTGTCAATAAATTATCAAAAAGCTTTGTGGAAACTGACTTATGTCACTTTTTCCAGGCACTGCAGAATTTAGCCTATAAAATTTGTCAGATTTTATGAAATGGTTACAATGAAAACACACATAATCGACAAAGGGTAGATTGAAGCAATTCTCATTTTGAATTTTGCACTTGCGGTTCTTAATATATAAAGAGGAGATGTCCACACCTGTGGAGTAACGGTTAGCGCGTCTGGCTGCGAAACCAGGTGGCCCGGGTTCGAATCCCGGTCGGGGCAAGTTACCTGGTTGAGGTTTTTTTCCGGGGTTTTCCCTCAACCCAATACGAGCAAATGCTGGGTAACTTTCGGTGCTGGACCCCGGACTCATTTCACCGGCATTATCTCCTTCATATCATTCAGACGCTAAATAACCTAGATGTTGATACAGCGTCGTAAAATAGCCCAATAAAATAAATAAAAAGAAGAGATTATTTTAAAGCGATGTAAATAATTAAATTTGGAGATTTTCAGAAATATCTATATAGGCCCTACTCATATAGGCTACATTAAATATTACTATCTTCTGGAATATACAGGCCCTACAATATTCAGCCGTTGTTATTTCGGTTACACGAAGTAATCTGTCTCCCAGAGTTTTGCACCTGATTGAAGTGATTAATCGAAGGTGCTTTTAAAGTCTTTGGTCCATATAAATTTATTTGAATGCAATTAAGTCAAGTTAGGCAAATATTGTAAATTGTCAAATGATTCTCAACAAAAAATGCATGTGCTCTGGACCAAATAATCGAAAACTAGAAGTGTTTATAAAATATTTGGTCTAGGAAAATTTATTTGGATCCAGTGAAGTCAAATTACTTATTGTATTTTTTCAGATAATTGAATAAATTGTCGACTGAATCTCAACAAAGAATATATGCGCTCTGGACCAAATAATCGATAACCGGAAGTGTTTATAGGCCTAAAGTTTTTGGCCCAGAGCAAATTATTTGATTGCGATGATAAGTTACTTCTTGCAATTGTTGCAAATGTAAATTTCGACTGATTCTCAACCAAGAATTCATGCGCCCTGTACCATATAATCAAAAACCGGAAATGATGATAAACTCTTCGGTGTAGGGCAGTTTATTTTAATCCAGTGCAAATAAGTCATTTTTTAATTTGTGCAGTAATAGTACTTTATGCAACGACCCTATAATGGTAGTAACTAAGACGCGAGTATGTTTGTTTATGAAACTCGCTTGCGCTCGTTTCATAATTTTCATACGAGCGTCTTAATTACCATTATAGGCAAGTTTCGTACGACTTTTTATGCTCGACCATATTTATAACTTGAAATTATTCATAAGTATTCATATTATGCTTATGTAAGGAGGAGCGGAACTGACCTGAATTGTCATGTGCGCAGACGCGAAAGTATTGATTTTTTCCGAGGCACGAATGTCATTGACGTTGATATAATCTAGAGAATAACATGAAGATTAGTCTTGATATAACCTGGAAATTGATTTAGAATTGAAAAACGAGATGAAAAATTGAATTTATTTGAATATTATTTACAATTAACGCTAATTATCATATTAACAGAACATAACCTTCTGCGACATAATTTCAAAATTGTCTTTCGATTGCAATCCGATAAAATCTACTTGCGGTTTTATAATGGTACAATGGTGATTTTATTGGCTGAACAACTGAATTATAATGGACAGGTGTTTTTTTTAAAGAACTTGTGTATAAATGTTTTGGAATGGTCAAGCATAAATGTAATTTCTTGACTGATTTTTAACAAAGAATGCATCGCCTTGGACCAAATAGTGGAAAATGATCTTGTATTAATTCCCGAATGCATAAACACATAAAATATTGTAAAGTGTCGAATGATTCTGAACAAAGAACATAGAATATATGCGGCCAGGACAAAACAATCAAAAACAGTTTTAATTAATCACAGAGTGCATTAATAATGAATATTCAAAGCGAAGTGGATGAGTACGTTACAATATAGTCCCCGTTAAATTTAAATTAAAAAGTAATGAACACATTTGAGGTTGTGCCGCAGATATGTTGTTTGGTTGTAGAGAAATCATAATTTTAGATGAGGACTTTGATTAATTTGTTAGTATTAAATTCATTGTGGTAATTACTTTGCTCTACCTCCGATAAAGATAAATTTACTATTCAATCTATAAATTCTTGAGGTGACACCACACTTTATAGAGTTGTAGCCTAGTTGATTATAGTTTCATCGAACGGACTAAAGGAAAAATGTCACAATAAACGAGTATCGTTGTAATAAAAATAAATATATCCACAGTATTACGTATTTGTACACTACTATAATTTCACTTGTAATTTTATATATAGTTCTACACTAGTACGACTTTTTAAAATACCTTACACCGTTCTTGTTTTTATTCACCATCATCATATTCCAGGCACGAAATTAGGCCATTGTTGGCCTGTTTGGGTTCCAGCTATACAGGATCCAATAGATATTTCAGTGGACGTCCAGGTCTTCGTCGTCCTTGAAGGTGGTATTTTAGCATTTCTTTGGGTGTCCGGCCAGCTTCCATACGAGAAATATGTTCAAGCCATCTGTTTCTGTATTCTGTAATTTTTTTCTTGTAATGGTTGAATGTTGAGTTCCTGCAGTATATCCTCGTTCCTCTTGTGGTCCAGAAGTGTGTATCCTGCAGTTCGTCGCAGATATTTCATTTCAGCTGCTCTTAATCTGCTGATATCTCTTTGTTTCAGAACCCAAATTTCGCTTCCATAGAGGAGAGTTGGTAGTGCAAGGGTTTTACATAGCTTTATTCTGGAATGTTTCTGTACTAAACTTGGTTTTAGGGTATGGTTTAGCAGTCCTAAAATTTGTAAAAATTTGTTAATTTTTCTGCTTACACCATTCTCTCCTTCGTATGATATATTACATCCTAAGTATGAAAAGGAATTTATCTGTTCTAAAATAACATTTTCAACAACAATTTTGCTTCGGATTGGGTTTGTACCTTCAAATGCCATTATTTTTTTTTGGTGAAATCTTCATGCCATGTTCTTCTATGATTTTATTTAGTTTAAATATACCTATCTGTAAATTGTCTTCGGAGTTGCAACTAATACTTGGTCGCCCACGAAAAGAACTGTGTTTAGTCTTATGGAACTTGAAATTTGAATTCCTAATTTGTACTCCTCACACCAAAGGCGTATTATTTCATCCATGTATATATGTAGAAGAGACTTGGTGACTATGGTAACCTTGTCGTACTCCTTGATTTATGGATCTATAGTTAGAAGTAAAATTATTAAATTTTATATTTATTTTATTGTTAGTGTAAATATTGCAAATGTTTTGAAGGAGGATATTTGTTATATTGCTTTTTTGCAAAATTTCCATTAATTTAGGTCTTTTGATCATATCAAAAGCTTTTATATAATCAATAAAGGCTGAATGCGTTTCTAAATTTTTTATTATTTTGGGAAATAATAACACGCTATTGGGTTGTAGAAAATAGTGAAACACGGAGTAAAATAATACAATGTACAATGATTAAGATGTATGCAGTACTAATAATTAAGAACTGGGTTGAACAAATATTTACTTTTACTGCTTCAATTTTGCAAAATATTGCATGTTTAAATCATTCTCGTTCTTTAACCGAACCAAAATCAAAGCACACAACTGCTTTCTTTTCACTACTCTTGATTTACTTTATAATATTAACTTTAACTTCCAAACTTCGAAAAGTATTGGGAATAAATTTGAATAACGAACAAAAAAAAAGTTTCCTTCCCAGGCAGGATTCGAACCACGAAAGTCTTAGTTACCAGTCTATCATGCTCTGGATTAACAAGGCTCTGAAATCAGCTACAAGGGTCAGCCCGGTTTTTTTGCCACCACTGTACATACCAGTCAGAATCTGAATCAGAGGTGTTTTAATATACGTTCAACATGAATTAAAAAAAAATACGTACTGTTGCTAAATGTATCTGCAAACAAGTTGCTTATTAAAATTTATTACAAAATAATAAATCTTATATGTTAATACGGATAAAAACCGCACGTGTTATGACTGTCACTACAGTTGAGGTGTTGCATTAACAGACGTCACTAAAACCAACTTCTGCTACAGTTAAAAATTGTTACGATGAACCATGCTGAAAGATATTGTACATATGTGTATTCCTAATCTTAGAAGAAAAATGACATTATCTTGAAGCTTTCTATTGCAAAGTTGCTAGTAGTTTAGAAAATGACAGACTGTGACAGCAAGACAGGTAGCCGGCCATTGTCCGTGTGCCAGATGTTAAGCTCACACAGCAGTCTTTGTTGTGACTGTCAGCGTATTCTAGGTTAGCTCTGGTTTCGGGCAATTCAGAGTTGCTGTCCAAAACCCGCTGTCATCTAACGTTCTTTGCTGCTTTCCTCCTGTACATGTCGATAAATTTCTTGAGAAGGGGTATTATTAATTATTGTAAAATATGTGTAGGAATGATGATGCAAAATCGTATGGATTTTCGTAGAGTACACCGGATTCATTTTGAATTCCATCATTTTTGTAATCATCATCTTCATCATATTTTTTTATATTATCCTCATTATCATCACAGTTTTCATTTGTTAACGTTGTAGCGTTCTCGTTATCGTCAGAGACCGAAAGTTTAGGCATTATGAATCATTAAAATAGGCAGGCAAAAGGGCATCATAAATAGCTAAAATAGGCAAGCAAAAAGGCATTATAAGTAGCTAAAGTCCACATCTGTGGAGTAACGGTTAGCGCGTCTAGCCGTGAAACCAGATGGCCCGGGTTCGATTCCCGTTTGGGGGCAAGTTACCTGGTTGTGGTTTTTTCCGGTTTTTTTTTTCCAGCAAATGCTGGTTAACCTTCGTGTTGGACCCCGGAATCATTTAACCGGCATTATCATTTTCATCTCGTTCAGACGCTAAATAACCTAAGCTGTTCATAAAGTGTCGTAAAATAACCTACTAGAAAAAAAAAGTAGCTAAAGTACGCAATAAAAGGTATTTACAAAAACCTTGCACTAGACCCACAACTTTGCACTTTCCACAAAGGAATTTCGGCAGCAAGAAAAGCTTCACATAAATCGAATGCAAATTGAGATTTTCGACTCGATGTTGCAATTACTGTTGGAAGCAAAGAAATCTCTTCTTCCCAATAGCCTTGGAAAGTGCATTTTTGTGTTTGGTTGTACTGATATGTTGCGATATGAAATATTTCTTTTCGTAGTTCACTGACTGCTCACATATTTTGCATGTAAGTACTTTACCGTCAGTACAAAATACGTCGGATCCAAAAGTATTAACGTAAATTTGCAATTTACTGCGTAAAGGAACACTGAATTTCGGCATCTTGCTGCTAGCTACAACAACGTCGCAATGAAAGCTGAAAGAAAAATAACCGTTAAAATAACGTTAGACCCGCACTCATTGTTGCCTTGTCAAATAAACACAAGCGATAATTAAACAATATGTCCTGTATCATGGTTTTTATCTTGCATAAAGTGATTATTTAGTTTTAGGTCTTCGGTAAAAGTACCGGTAATAATAATTTGGCTATTTTTGATTCTATATCTGTGGTCTAAAACCGGTAATAACAACAACAACAGTCTATACTGATTATCGTATATTTATTTCTTACTGTTATACATTTTTGCACGACATCACTCATTGTTGCAAAGAGAATATGAACTGACTGAAAGACAATAATATACATTCGGTGAAGTCACTTTCATTGTAGCGGTTATAGAAATAAATTAAAATATATCTGTAGACAATTTTTAATAATAAATTAATAAGTAATAGATATTCAAATAAAGGCAAAAAAACATTCATTTTTAAATTAGGCATTTATATTTTAAAAAGGCAGAAAAGGGCAACATAAAACTGTGACGTTTCAATCACAAAGGCATAATTCGTACAGATTTACTTTCAAAATGAAGATAGATTTAACACATTTAAAAAGACATTCTGCCAAAATTCCGGTCTCTGTATCATCATCAAGCCACTGCCGAAGCCATGAGGTAACGAGTACCACTCTTAATCCTAGTTCACGCTTAGAAATGTGTTCCAATTCCGCTTGAGACAAATAACTGGTCGGGTTTCTTCAGATGATTTTCCCAATTGTAACGGAATCCTCTCACAGAATATCATTTAGCTATTACCAATATTAACATTGCTAGACAACCGCGTATTCGACGTAGCATCGTTAAATAAGTCAGTAGTTGATAAAGTATCGCCAAATAACCTAGTAGTATATACAGTTTCGTTAAATGAAGATCAGTTGATAGAGTGTCGTTAAATAGCTTAGTAGTTGATTCAGATGCTTTTTCCAACTATAAGATATATAACGGACTCCTCTCACAGAATATAATTTAGTTGTTACCAATATTAACATTGCTAGACAACCGCGTATTTGATACAGCAACGTTAAATAACGTAGTAGTTGATACAGCATCGCCAAATAACCTAGTAGTATACGGGCTATTCCATATGAAATCGATCAGTAAAAAACCTCGCATTTTTTATACTCCAATTTTTTCCCTATTTATACAAGGTGCTGAGGAGAGTGCATTTTCAAAAATATACGTCGAAAGTCAAACGGTTTTCATACTATTGAGCGACAAATTTAGCGTATTTTATAAAAACAAGCCTCTTTCAGCGCTCAGAACTCTGGAACAATTTACTGCAGAACATTGAACGGGAGCTCATTTTGAAACTGACATTTGGTAGGTTATGTTAAGAAATAATCCTTATTTTTATTGTGTACAGAGAGACAGATAATCTGATTTTACTTACTTTTAGGCCTTTTACCAATTTGTAAAAATGTAAAAAATATTGAGAAAAAACCTTACATTATTAAGAGACTCTTCGACATTGTTTGCTTAGTGGCTCGGCAATAAGTTTCGAGGGTATTAAATAAATTATTTTCACACGCCTAGACTTGAACGGTGCACTACCGCACGCACTGGCCGATAGCTGAAGATAAGCGAGCGTTGGGCGTCATTTTACTCCTGTGTTTATGAAAACTTGTGATAAAGCTAGCCCAGCTATGCGCTACTAGACGAAACATTACGTGTTTGTCTCCTGGCCTTGCTTGTCTCGGCTAGCTCCCGTCTTACAGTCAGCTGGTTACTTCACACGCGTACTATTTATTTTCTTTATTTGATATTTTCAATACTTTCTTATCAACGGTACAGTAGTAAAAAATATGTCTTTATTTGTACTTTCAATGCGGAATCTAACCATATATTTTAAAAATATTTTTTTCGTGGTCAAAGGTGTCTTAATGAAGAAAAATCTAAATTTCTCCATTTCCATAAAATGTAAGAAAAGCTGTTTACATGTCAATATAAACTTTAATTTCTCAGCATCAAAATAAACCATGATTTTGATCATTGGGTGAAAGGGTTTCGGAGCCACAACAGTTTAAAATTGGTTATTTTATGAAAATACGATAAATTTAAATATTTTTAATTTAAACACTATGAAGTTCTGATGCCTCAAACTGTGCACAAAGCATTGTATCACAGTTCTCTACGTCCAAAAATGTTTCATTGTATTCAAAAATTGCAAGGTCAATTTTCTCTATATTTCGTTCGATTTGAGATGGAATAGCTCATATACAGCTTCGTTAAATGACGGTTTGTTGATAGAGTGTCGTTAAATAACTTAGTAGTTGATTCAGCGACTTTAAATAACGCGGTAATTTATAGAGGATCAAAAAATAACGTAGTAATTTATATAAGATCGTTAAATAAACTAGTAGTTAGGGTCGTTAAATAATCTAGTAGTTGATACAGGGTTGTTAAGTTAATTAGTAGTTGATACAGGATCGTTAAATAACCTACTAGTTGATATAGGATCGTTAAAGAACCTAGCAGTTGAGCGTCGTTTAATAACCTAGTACATACATCGTCGTTAAAGAAACTAGTAGTTGGAACAGCGTCGTTAAATAACGTAGTTGATACAGCGTCATATAAGTAACCAGTAATTGGACATCGTCTTTGAATAACTTGGCTACTAGTAGTTGACGCAGGTTCGTTAAATTTCCTAGTAGTTGATATAATGTCGTTAGGTGATACCTAATTGAGTATATTAACAATCTTAAATTGTGCCTTACATAAGGAATTTTTTCTAAAAAATGTTGAACGTAGACAGCCTTTCTAAAGCTCATGTAGACATAACTTGAGTTTAAGCTGAAACAGTGATTTTTCTTTAATTTATTTTCTTGCTGAGAAATGTTTTTCACATTCCTGTATTTTTTTCAACGATTTTGAGTACATTACCTTCTGTAAAATCTCCAAATTGTGAAAAATTTCAAAATCGTTATTTCAGTACACATAAAACATCCGAATAAACAATTCCTGAAACTTTCAGCTTTTTGGATTAAATAGAGTTTGGAAAAATGTTAAATTTGTATGAAAAAAGAAACAAACTTACGGAAATTGTGTGACATAGAATAAATTAAAAAAAATAAATAAATTCTCGCCCAAAATGCGCAAATTTTTATAAAACCTGGGTTAAAATTGAATCTGCTACACCCTTCCTCAGAAAATAGAAAATTAAAATGGATGGAACTTTAGCTTATTCATATCTGATATATACCTACAAATTTAAAGAGGAGAAACCAAATGAAAAATTGGGAGAAAAAATGTTCATCCAAAAATCCAATTCCATTCACCCTTAACGTAGTTAGTTGATACAGTGTCGTCAACTTATTACTTGATACAGTTGAATAACCATAACAGTTGTTATAGCGTCGTTTAAATAACCTAGTAATTAGTACATCGCCTTTACCTCTCGCAACTCGGCTGCTCTAGAATTTCACACTACTTATCTGGGGTCTTTTTGAGCCCAAGAATACTTGTTAATAATTGGAATATTTTATAGACGACAGTTGTTACCCTTAACAACACGCTAATCCCTTATTCATCTGTCGTATAAAATCTTGGCTTCTTTTTTGATAATAATCTAAGTTGGAATTTTTAAGTTAAAGAAACGATAAAAAAATCTGTTCCTCCATTCACTGTTTGAGTCGCTTGAGAAACTTCTTGCCCCAGCAACTAAAACTAACCCTAGTACAAACCCTAGTAATGCCGCACTTCGATTATTGTGACGTTTTTTTAAGTGATCTAGGTTCTGAACTGTCAGTCAAGTTACAGCGAGCTCAGAATATGTGCGTCAGATACGTGTGCAACATCCGACGATATGATCACATATCACCGTCCTTCGCAAGTCTTTCGTGGCTCCGACTTAAAGAACGCAGAACTTTACACTCTTTGTCTTTACTCTTTCGAATTCTACACACCTTAACACCAAATTACCTTTCGTCTCGTTTCTCTTATCTATACTCTAACCACGACGTAAATACCAGATCACTTATCTGTGGCACGCTAAGTATACCTCTCCATAGAATATCTTGTTATTCATCATCTTTTACAGTATCCAACTCGCGTCAATGGAATTCCTTGTCACAAAGTATTAGGGGCTGCAAGACAATAAACACCTTTAAGAACAGCTTAAAAGATAACCTTATTAGCATTTCACTCCAATCATACTGATTTAAACTATCACTGACTACATTGTTACTTCTTTCTTTTAGACATCATCCTGATTGTGCTGTACTTTCAAAATTGTCTCATAATAATCTCTTTCTAATATGTAACATTATTTGAAATATATTGACATTCTATGTATTTTAGCTTAATTCTGCTACACAGTTTATTTCAGTGTTTAATTAATAGTTCATAGTATTTTGTTGTTTAATTTGTAAATAACTCTTGTATACATGTAACTCTAATCTAAATCAAATTGTTGAATTCTTTTTAAGTTCATGCATATGTATATACTCTTTTTGCTGGTTGAGTGGAAGAGAAGGCCTTACGGCCTTAACTCTGCCAGGTAAAATAAATCATTATTATTATTATTATTATTATTATTATTATTATTATTATTATTATTATTATTTAAGATATGTGGATCATAAGTGGAGACAAACAGGAAGACAGAAAGTAGGAAAAATTGGAGAAGGCTGGGTTTGCAGTGAAAGACCTACCCTTGGGCAGAACACTATGGGTGAATGAATGCATTTTATATACAGGGTGTTTCAAAAATACAGGGCATAATTTCAGGTATGTATTCTCCATATCTAGACAATACAAAAAGTTC
This sequence comes from Periplaneta americana, assembly GCA_025594305.2. NCBI lineage: Eukaryota > Metazoa > Arthropoda > Insecta > Blattodea > Blattidae > Periplaneta > Periplaneta americana. The sequence goes on along the minus strand of JAJSOF020000007.1, from coordinate 9,758,323 downwards.
ATTACAACATGTGTCCGGAAATGCTTGGTTTCCGAGTTATGAACTTCAAAACAATGATATTCATCAGAACGTTTTTCTTCCCGCAGGCAGTTTGCCTTTAAAGCAGATGTTCAAAATGCCCACCCTCTGCTTGAATACAGGCCTCACATCGATGTCTCATGGCCCTGCGAACACGATTCTAAATTCCAGGAGTATTGCGTATTTCCTCACAACCTGCCACAATTCGATTCCGAAGGGATTTCATGTCAGGCACCGGAGACGAATACACCAAAATGGTCCCACAAGTAGAAATCGATAGGGTTCAAATCAGGTGAGCATGGAGGCCAAGCAATTGGGCCACTGCTACCTATCCATCGATCAGGGTACCTCTCCTGGTACAAACGACGAGCCAGCGGAGCATTGCCGTCCGCCTTACTGTACATGGAATGCACTTCTGCCAGCTCCTGATTTGAGTACATGTCGCACAATACAACGCCAAACACAACACTCAATGTACCCTTTGCCTTGGAATTAACTGTCAGAGTGTCCTCTGTTAATATTTTCTGTCATGGCACCTACCTTCGGGAAGAAAAACGTTCCGGTGAATATCACTGTTTTGAAGGCCATAACTCGGAAACCAAGCATTTCCGGGACCATGTTGGAATGAACTTTTTGTATTGTCTACATGTGGGGAATACATACCTGAAATTATGCCCTCTATTTTTGAAACACTCTGTATAATATAAGCAAATTGAAAGTTTTTATTAAACCTAAAATTAACTAATTAATGAATCAGTGTAATTAATTTAATGGCACACTGTTTATTCTGTATCTGTGTTTTCATTTTTTCAATTATCAGAGAACACATTCACTTTCCTTGAAATATAACACAAAAAGGTAATTGTTATAGCTTTTAAAGTGTTAATTTTTATGTTTAGACAATTAATTAATTAATTTAGTCTCATCACATTCTGCAGTAGAAACAACAAGAAGCTATTTTTACGAATACAAATAATTACCCTTGAACCTATAACATTTTACCCATAGCCTACATGGAGTTTAAGCTGTGTTTATTTCATTTGTTTACTTTTCAAAGTACAACCAAACACTACCACTGCAAAATAATTCTAACTAGAAAATTAAGACATATTCTATAGCTCGATACATCCACGATCCCAAACGATAGCCTAAACATGAAAAAATAACCAATATATAATTATAAAATAATATTTGTATTTGTAAAGAAAACTAAAATAATCTAGGATAGCATATCTAGGTTACTGGAACGTTTCGGAGTACATGGATGTAGATATTAAAAATAAAATATGGTGTGGGGTCAGAAAAGACCCCAGGTATGTGTCGAGGGTTAATAACCTAGCAGTTGTAACAGCGTTGTTAGATAGCGAAATATTTTATAGTGTTTAAATAACATAGTAATTCGTACATCATCATTGAATAACCTAGCAGTTGGTGAAACGTCGTTAAATAACGTAGTAATTGATACATCGTCGTCGAATAACCAAGTAGTTTTGGAGCGTCGTTAAATAACTTAGAAATTATTACAGCGTCGTTGAATAACCCTGTAGTAGTTAATGCAACGTCCCTACGTAAATTAGTAGTTGATGAAGCAATGTTAGTAGTTTATGAAGCGCCGTTAAATAATCAAGTAGTTGATACAGAGTAGCTAAATAACCTAGTAGTTGGTACTATAATAATAATAATAATAATAATAATAATAATAATAATAATAATAATAATAATAATAATAATAATTTTTGTCGCGCTACAAACCTTTTAAGCCTTATGGCGAAGTGCATTAACATCGGTTAAAAACGCAGTAATCATAGATTACGAAACGACAGTTAAACAGTAACTTAATAAAATGTAATTTCTGTGCACCCTTCATAATCACCGATTACTTAAACATGGCTAGCTGACACCTCATTTAACCAGATAAAGTCTTTTTTTTTTAATGTTTAATATTGGTCGACCAGCAAACTTGCTATACAGACCAGTGTTAAATGATGGAATATCACATGCAGAATATCATGTTGAGGTTGGCTCTAAAGGCTCCTCTAATTAATTTAAATTAATTAATTAAACATTTTTGTGAATTATGTGAACAAAAATATGATGATTTTCTGTGTTACGTCAGATCATTGTCTTGAAGTTTCCTTTTAAGTCGAGATGGCTGAAAGATCTTGCTCCAATCAATGTCATCCAGGAACACCAGGAAGTTTGTTGAAGAAAGATTTTGACATTGAATGGATGTATCTAGTGGAAGAATTCCCAATTCTTGATGCAGTTGTTGATTTCTTACAAACCAGGGGCATTTGTTGCAGTACGCAGGAACTTGTTCTGGAGAACTTGTAGGCGATGCATGTGAGTCTTATTTGCAGTCCCCCACACTGGCGCTGCATAAGTTAAAAGAGGTCGTACAAGCGAGGTGTAGAGTAGCATTGAACAATCCAATCCAATTTGTGAACGTCTATTAACCAAAGGGTATAATTTTCGAATTCTAGAAGAGGTTAGTGTGACAATGCGAGTTATATGGGCATTCCATGTAAGTTTCGTGTCTAATAATATTCCCAAATATTTGACAGCTTCTTGACTGGAGAGCCATGTAACTTGTTCATTTAGAAGAACCAAAGGAGGTGGATTATGAATAGGCCTTAAAGAGAAGATTTTAGCTTCTGTCTTGGTAAAGAGTAAAGTCTATGATGGTACATTGTTCCTACAAAATGACTAAAGGAAAACATCCATATCGCTGCAAAGATAATAGTCAACGTCTAAAAACGACTGCGCTCACTATGCTCTACATCGAAATGAACGTGTCCTACATTTTCGCGTTGCATTTGTTTGCCTTCGGGCGCTGTTATATTTGCGAGTTGCATTTCTTTGCTTTTCAGTACTGTTAGGTTAAAATCGTACAAAATGGAAAATTGAATGCAAAAATGAATATATGCCAATGTGAGGTTGAAGTATCGATAGACTTAATTACTAGATTTAAATATATTAGGCCTATATAAAAAAGATGGAATATCCGTAAAGTAAAAGGATGCAGTAGATTAGTAGGAATGTGTGTACGATCTTGGACCCCATTTACACCAGGGAATTATGCATTATCCTGAGATCCATCCATAACCTTTTTTTGTTCAGCCAGTGACAGAGAAAGAGATATTCGAGTATTCCCTCTTAAAATACAGAAAATAAGAGTTACATAGAATCGCAATATAAGCAGCCGATGTATAGGAGAAATATAAATGTTCTTGTGTTATTTCAAGTGATCCATTTGTACATTTAGATAAACGAAATCTCTCCTGAAATTTTCTGTCACCTAATTCCTCGTAAGAATTTTCTCTTTCCACTAAAGAAACTTCACGCTCACGCTCTATTCAAGTAATTCAAGTACTGTACAATAATAATCGTCTTCGAAATAATCACCCTTGGCTCTGGCCGCCATTTTCCTTTACTTGCTGTACTAATTGTTGGTTATCTCCTTTAACCACTCAAATATGGCCGGTTAGAGATTAATGTGGTTAACCTCCTATTTAAATCGTAACCGAGGTTGATCCACTGTAATAATGCTTAATCAGGGTTTAGGTGACAATTTTAACCGATGGTTACACTAACCGACGTTGATGCACGTGGGCATTAGCCTTGGTTTTTCTAAAGCGACACATGCGTCGGTTCAGAAAAACCAAGGCTTAAGGCTCGTCTCCACATGTCGAAGCAGAGGTGGACGATCATCCAAACTGAATGGAGGTATCGTGTGGTTAGTATAGTGGTACCCCCAGCCGTTACAACTGGCTTTCATAACTGGATTTCGCTACCTATCATAACAACACTAGTGCATCATAATGTTGGGTGGGCACCGGTCCCACTGGCCGAAATATCATAAGAAAATTTCTTCCCCTATTAGGACTTGAACCAGCGCGAATTGAAGGCAGGATGTCTTAGATCAAACACCACGGCGCGGAACAATACTTTATAAAGCGTTGTTAAATAATCTAGTAGCTGATACAGCGTTGTTAAATAAGCTAGTTGATGCACTGTCGTTAAATAACTTATTTGATACAGCGTCGTTAAATAAACTAGTAGTTCATACAGCGTCGTTAAATTACCTCTTTGTTGATACTTAGAAATGGCTTTTAGAGAATCCGTAGGTTCATTGCCGTCCTCACAAAAACCGGCCATCGGTCCCTAACCTCAGCAAGAGTAATCCAGTCCTTACCATCATATCCCATCTCCCTCATATCCATTTTAATATTATCCTCCCATCTACGTCTCGGCCTCCCCAAAGGTCTTTTTCCCTCAGGTCTTCCAAATAACACTCTACACACATTTCTGTATTCACTCTTACGTGTCACTTGCCCTGCCCATCTCAAACGTCTGGATTTAATATTCCTATTATGTTAGTTGAAGAATACATTGCGTGCAGTTCTACGTTGAGTAACTTTCTCTATTCTCCTGTAACTTCATCCCTCTTAGCCCCAGTATTTTCCTAAGCACCTAATTCTCGAAAACTCTTAACCTCTGGTACTCTCTCAAAATGAGAGTCCAACTTTCGCAACCGGTAATATAACTTTTAAAAATTCTAACTTTCAATTTTTTTTTAAAGCAGATCATATGACAAAAGCTTCTCAACAGAATATTTATTCGACGTTTAATTTCCCTCGAGTGTCGTTTATATTATGTTACTGTTGCCCCAAGATATTTTAATTTTTCCACCTGCTCAAAGGCTAAACTTCCAATTTTTATAGTTTCCATTTCGTACTATGTCCTGCTCACGAGACATAATCATATACTGTGTTTTTTTCGGAATTTACTTCCAAACCTATATCATTACTTGACTCAAGTAAAATTCCCCTGTTTTCCCTAATAGTTCGTGCATTTTCTCGTAACATATTCACGTCATCCGTATAAACAAGCAGCTGATGTATTAGTTGATGCTTACTTACAAATGGATAATAAGGAACCCACAGGTTAATTGCCGCCCTTACATAAACCCACCATCGGTCCCTATCCTGTGCAAGATTAATCCAGTCTCTATCATATTCCACATCTCTCAAATCCATTTTAATATTATCTTCCCATCTACGTTTCGGCCTCCCCAAAGGTCTTTTTCCCTCCGGCCTCCCAACATTTGTGGATTCACCCATACTTGCTACATGCCCTGCCTATCTCAAACATCTGGATTCAATGTTCCTAATTATGTCGGGTGAAGAACACAATGCGTGCAGTTTTGCGTTGTGTAACTTTCTCCATTCTCTTGTAACTTCATCCCTCTTAATCCCAAATATTTTCCTAAGAACCTTATTCTAAAACACTCTTAACCTCTGTTCCTCTGTCAAAGTGAGAGTCCAAGTTTCACAAGCATACAGAAGAACCGGTAATATAACTGTTTTATAAATTCTAACTTTCAGATTTTTTGACAGCAGACTTGATGAAAAACGCTTCTCAACCGAATAATAACAGGAATTTCCCATACTTATTCTGTGTTTAATTTCCTCTCTACTGTCATTTATATTTGTTATTGTTGCTCCAAGATATTTGAATTTTTCCACCATTTCGAGGGATGAATCTCCAATTTTATACAGTGCCGTTAAATAACTTAGTAGTTGATACAGCGTCGTTAAATAACTGACTATTTTCTTTGGGTATAGCTCCCCACATGCCAGTCTCTTTTGTGGCCTTGGTGGTTAGTGTGTATCTCAGTCGAATTTTAAAGAAAAGTTTGTGCTTAATTTTCTCCCCCTGGTTGGCGTATTAAATTTTCTAACCATTAATTTTACATTATTATACATTGTATTGTGCTTCATTTTACCGACTATATGAGCTACTCTATCTCAAATCGACCGAAATATAGAGAAAATTGACCTTACAATTTCTAAATACAATAAACTTTTTTTTTTGTACGTAGAGAACTGTGATACAATACTTTGTGCAAAGTTTGAGGCATCAGAACTTCATAGTGTTTGAATTTAAAATATTTAAATTTATCGTATTTTCATAAAATTTGCAACTTTAAACTGTTGTAGCTCCGAAACCCTTTCACCCAATGATCAAAATCATGGTTTATTTTGATGCTGAGAAATTAAAGTTTATATTGACATATAAACAGATTTTCTTACCTTTTATGGAAGTGGAGAAATTTAGATTTTTCCTCATTAAGACGTCTTTGGCTAGGAAAAAATATTTAAAAAATATATAGTTAGATTCCGCATTGAAAGTACAAATAAACACATATTTTTTTACTGATGGCACGTTGATAAGAAAGTATTGAAAATATCAAATAAAGAAAATAAATAGTACGTGCGTGACCTAACCAGCTGACTGTGAGACGGGAGCTAGCCGAGACAAGCAAGGCCAGGAGACATAACACGTGATGTGTCGTCTAGCAGCGCATGGCTGAGCTAGCTTTATCACAGGTTTTTATAGACACAGGAGTAAAATGACGCCCAACGCTCGCTTATCTTCAGCTATCGACCAGTGCTTGCGGTACTGCGCCGTTCAAGTCTAGGCGTGTGAAAATAATTTATTGAATACCCTCGAAACTTATTGTTTTATCACTAAGCAAACAATGCCGAATACCTCTTAATAATGCAAGGCTTTTTTCTCAATATTTTTTTACATTTTTACAAATTGGCAAAAAGCCTAAAAGTTAGTAAAATCAGATTATCTGTCTCTCTGTATACAATAAAAATAAGGATTACTTATTAACATAACTTACCAAATGTCAGCTTCAAAATGAGCTCCCGTTCAATGCTCTGCAGTAAATGGTTCCAGAGTTCTGAGCGCTGAAAGAGGCTTGTTTTTATAAAATGCTCCAAAATTTGTCCCTCAACAGTACGAAAACCGTTTGACTTTCGATAGTATATTTTTGAAAATGCACTCTCCTCAGCACCTTGTATAAATAGGTAAAAAATTGGAGTATAAAAAAATGCGAGGTATTTTACTGATCGATTTCATATGGAATAGTCCATATGTATATCATACAATTTTACACTATATCCAAATTCTGGTCCACACCTGTGGAGTAACGGTTAACGCGTCTGCCTGCGAGACCAGGTGGCCTGGGTTCGAATCCCGGTTGGGGCAAGTTACCTGGTTGAGGTTTTTCCGGGGTTTTCCCTCAACCCAATATGAGAAAATGCTGGGTAACTTTCGGTGATGGACCCCGGACTCATTTCACCGGCATTATCACCTTCATCTGATTCAGACGTTAAATAACCAGAGATGATGATAAATCGTCGTAAAATAACCTACTAAAAAAACTGATGCACTGTACTCTTATACTCCCATTTTTTCTCCATTATCTGTCGAATACAAAATATCTGATCAATAGTTGATCTATTACGCCTAAAACCACACTGATGATCCCCATTTTTCCACCTCTTCAAAGGAAAATTTCCAATTTTTATATTTCCATTTCGTAGTGTCCTGGTCACGAGACCTATTCATATAGGCTACTTTGTCTTTTCGTGATTTACTTCAAAACCTATCTCATTACTTGATTCAAGTAAAATTCACGTGTTTTTCCCTTATAGTTTTTGGATTTTCTCCTAACATATTCAAGTCATCCGCATAAACAAGCAGTTGATGTATTAGTTGATACAGTGTTGTTGAATAACTTAGTAGTTGATACAGCGTCGTTAAATAGTCGACTATTTTTTTTAGTATAGTTCCCCGTTACAGATCATATGCCAGTTTCTTTAATGGCTTTGGTGGTTAGTTTGTATCTCAGTCGAATTTTAATGAAAAGCGTGTGCTTAATTTTCTGTCACTGGTTGGCGTATTAAATTTTCTAACCATTAAATTTTACATTATTATACATTGTATTGTGATTCAATTTACCGACTATATGTATATCATACAATTTTAACACTATACCCAAATTCTGTAAGTGATTGAAATTATCGGGACGAAATTGAAATACAAACTGCTGAGCCAATTTACCCGAATCCACGCTTTCAGAAATCGAAATTGCGATAGAAAATCTGAAAAAGTACAAGTCTCCAGGTATCGATCAAATTCCAGCAGAATTAATACAAGAGGGTGGAAGTGCATTATATAGCGAAATTTATAAACTTGTAGTTGCTATTTGGGAGAAGGAAATTGTACCATAACAATGGAAGGAGTCCATAATTGCACCTATTTTTAAAAAGGGGGACAAAACCAACTGTGGTAACTTTCGAGGAATATCACTTTTGTTGACGTCGTACAAAATTTTGTCCAATATTCTTTTGAGAAGATTAACTCCGTACGTAGATGAAATTATTGGGGATCATCAGTGCGGTTTTCGGCGTAATAGATCGACTATTGATAAGATTTTTTGTATTCGACAGATAATGGAGAAAAAATGGGAGTATAAGGGTACAATACATAAGTTATTCATAGATTTCAAAAAGGCATATGACTCGGTTAAGAGGGAAGTATTATATGATATTCTTATTGAATTTGGTATTCCCAAGAAACTAGTTCGATTAATTAAAATGTGTCTCAGTGAAACATACAGCAGAGTCCGTATAGGTCAGTTTCTATCTGATGCTTTTCCAATTCACTGCGGGCTAAAGCAGGGAGATGCACTATCACCTTTACTTTTAACTTCGCTCTAGAATATGCCATTAGGAAAGTTCAGGATAACAGGCAGGGTTTGGAATTGAATGGGTTACATCAGCTTCTTGTCTATGCAGATGACGTGAATATGTTAGAGAAAATACACAAACGATTAGGAAAACACGGAAATTTTACTTGAAGCAAGTAAAGCGATCGGTTTGGAAGTAAATCCGAAAAGACGAAGTATATGATTATGTCTCGTGACCAGAATATTGTACGAAATGGAAATATAAAAATTGGAGATTTATCCTTCGAAGAGGTGGAAAAATTCAAATACCTTGGAGCAACAGTAACAAATATAAATGATACTCAGGAGAAAATTAAACGCAGAATAAATATGGGAAATGCGTGTTATTATTCGGTGAGAAGCTCTTATCATCCAGTCTGCTGTCCAAAAATCTGAAAGTTAGAATTTATAAAACAGTTATATTACCTGTTCTTCTGTATGGTTGTGAAACTTGGACTCTCACTCTGAGAGAGGAACATAGGTTAAGGGTGTTTGAGAATAAGGTGCTTAGGAAAATATTTGGGGCTAAGCGGGATGAAGCTACAGGAGAATGGATAAAGTTACACAACACAGAACTGCACGCATTGTATTCTTCACCTAACATAATTAGGAACTTAAAATCTAGACGTTTGAGATGGGCAGGGCATGTAGCACGTATGGGCGAATCCATAAATGCATATAGAGTGTTAGTTGGGAGACCGGAAGGGAAAAATACCTTTAGTGAGGCCGAGACGTAGATGGGAGGATAATATTAAAATGGATTTGAGGGAGGTGGGGTGTTATGATAGAGACTGGATTAATCTTGCACAGGATAGGAACCGATGGCGGGCTTATGTGAGGGCGGCAGTGAACCTTCGGGTTCCTTAAAAGCCATTTTTGTAAGTATAGAATGCATTAAAATGGAAAGGGGTATGATCTTCGACGCGTTCTCTGATATCTGACTCCCTGAAGTTCTGGAATATGTGTTATCAGAGTAGGCCTACTTTGGTTTCCTCTTGCAGTGTCATTGCTTTGGTGAATGTGCTCAAGTGCGTCTATATTGAGTTCGGGTTCTTGCCAGTATGGGACGACCTGGAATCCATTCCCGATCTTGCAGATAGGTGTGATAACATTTCTCTGTGGAATATATTCGAGTGAGACTGGATATCCGTTTGTAACGCGACTCACAGGCATTGCTGTTCGATTTGAAGCACATCAAATTGGAAATTACTGAGTGGACGATATTGATTCTTGTTTGTGGAAGTAGAAGTTGATGACCGGTGTAATTACCTTCACGCGAATTCTTTGAAACTAACGTTAACAGGAGAATGATATAACACATGAAATTCAGAAACCTTCAATTTAAGTCACAATCGATTTTTGTCAGCTGTTCCCACTGTATAGTAAAGATTTTTGGTCATGAAATGAATCGTGATTGTGTGCCACGACTAAAGGCTGGTTCACAATAAGCCGGGAACGGGAACGGCAACGAGAACGAGAACGGAAATATTGTTAAAATAAATGTATTTAAATGTGAAGATTCACGATTAAACATTGTGGACGCTCACATTTAAATACATTTATTTTAACATTTCCGTTCTCGTTCTCGTTGCCGTTTCCGTTCCCGGTTTATTGTGATACAGCCTTAATATTATGATCGTATTTGATCTGTGTCACTAGCTTCTCTTAGGATCATTTGTAAACAATTTACCTCAGATTAAGACATCAAATTAATCTTCAGTTATATTTAACTGCCAATATTTGCTTATATAAATACTAACTTTAGTCTTATTTCGTCTCGAATTTTAAGTTAAATGTAACTGACGAATCTTTCCAAGTTAATCAAATTAACTGAAGTTCACAGAAAATATTTCAGAATGAAAAGTCATAAAAGTCTGTCCTTATTAAGTAAAATTGTGAGTGAAGTTTATTTTCATTCTATTTAGACAGACTTTCGTAAATTTTTAAGCTCGCATTGTGGTGAAATGATGTTATACACACGTTTAATATTTTTGAACATCTACTTGGAGGATTTAGTAAAGAACTGTTTACAGAACATGGGAGGATTGATAATAGGAGAAAGAGAATAAAGTACTTAAGATTTTCTGATGATATGGCGTTGTTAGCAAAGAGAAAATGACACTGAAGCTAAATGATAACTGTGAGCAATATGAGATGAAGATAAATGCAAACAAGACGAAGAGCATGGTCATAGCAAGAAAAATAGAGAAGATAAATTTGAGAATTCTTAATGAGACAATAGAGCAAGTGGACAGTTTCAAATACTTAGGGTGTACCATAAGCAGTAATATGAGCTGCTGCCAGGAAGTCAAAAGGAGGATAGGAATGCAAAGTAAGCTTTTAATATGAAAAGCATCTTCTGCTGACCTCTGGAAAAAGAACTAAGGAAGAGATTTGTGAAGTGCTTTGTATGGAGTGTGGCATTGTATGGGGCAGAAACATGGACATTACGACGAAGTGAAGAGAAGCCACTAGAAGCATTTGAAATGTGGATGTGGAGAAGAATGGAACCTGTGAAGTGGAGAGACAGAATAAGAAAAGAAGCTGTGTTGGAAACAGAGGATAGAGAAAGAATGATGCTGAAAGTAATCAGGAAGAGAAAAAGGAATTGGTTAGGTCACTGGCTGAGAAGAAACTGCCTACTGAAGGATTCACTGGAAGGAATGGTGAACGGGAGAAGAGTTCGGTGCAGGAGAGGATATCAGATGATAGACGTTGAGATATATCGATCATATGAGGAAACAAATAGGAAGGCAGAAAATAGGAAATATTGAAAAAAGCTGGGTTTGCAGTGAAAGGCCTGCCCTTGGGCAAAACACTAAATGAATGAATATTTTTTCTACGTTAAGTTAAATTACATATTCGAATATTTCTTCCCAGGTTTCTGATTATTCTAGCATTTCATCTGATGATGATGTTCAATTTTGCCGTGTCTCTCTTGTTTTCCAACAGCGAGGAAATTCATTCATTGAACTAGATGAGAATTTGTAATCAGATTTGAGTTACCAAATTTGTAGTTACATCCGAAATTACGACCACAAAACCTGAAATGTCATACAAACATAAATCTTGATTTGCTTTTTCGTAAAGCATTATCCAAATAAAATAACGATATGGTACGTGAAAACAAGCAATACTCGGCCAATACAGATGCTGTGAGCCAAAGAACATTTTTAATGGGATACAAAGACATAAAGTCTCGTAAAAGACGGATCCAAAGGCTAAAAGCTTTAAACTTAGTGAAGTCAAAGGACGGACTATACATCCTACAACAGCACTAATAGGTGTACATTCTACATATGCAGTGACACCAAATGTACGCACAAAATTCTCAGAAATGGGATAATATATTATTTTATTTTGGTTCAACTGAAAGAAATACCAAACTGTAGCTATGTAAAACAATCTAAGAAAAATGAATTGATATCTCTTTCTGTAAGGGGTATGGATTATAGAAAATTTCACTTTACAAGAGAGTCGTGAAAGTAAATAACATGGCATCAGATGCAGCTTTATTAATGTTATTTATGTTCACTATGATGTTTGATATGTTTTGCTTTTGTTGTTCTAAATGTTGTCTTATATGTGAAACAACATTGTAATAATTAATACTATAGGCCTATGTCACAAAATATATTATTATTGTAAGTTATTTAGTCATTAAGTGCAATGTATATAAACCTTTTCGAATTTTTATACAAAAAAGTATCAAATCCAAAACTAAATTCCCAATAACTTTGGAATAAAATTTGAAATAGCTTAAACTTCGCTATTAAAATTTTAAAGGAGGAGTAAATAAACCCTTAAGCAAATATTGATATATTAAAATAATTATTATAGCTTCAGTAAGTTTTTCTTTTCCTCTCCTGTAAAATTTGTCCAGTTGGATTTGGTACCCTTTGGAAACAAGCTCCACAAATCGCCGTTGTTCCTGCAATAACTCCTATGTGACATGTTTATCGATTTTCAGATTTTTGCTCTATTAAATAACTTAAATAGTGATAGAACAAATAATAAAATCTCCTATATGTAATTATATTTCTTTGTTTCGGAAATGTAAGAATTCACAGTCTCCTATGTACGGCTGCCATAGAATGAATAAATCTGTTTTTCCTTCATACTGAAAAATTTTATATTTTGCACATAGGAGTTATTGCAGGAACAACGGCGAAATTAAATTAAAAAATTCCTTTGCCGAACGGAGAATTTCATAAATTCTCTAAATTTCTGGAAATCCCACAAAAATCGGGGAATATGGCAACCCTATCTTTCATCTTCCTCGACAGACTATTTATCTGTCCTGTAAGTTGCGCACTGAATTACATATCCGAAGATATTGACCTCTATCGGGAAATAGGACAACAAGTTCCAACCATGTGGAGTACGTGGACATGCCAAAAATTACTGAATAAATAAGGTAGGTGTCCCTGATATGGCCATGCTAAGGTTTGAGAATTTTTCTAGCCGCCATTTTGAAAAAAACATGTAAACCACTTATTTCTTACTCGTTCTCAGTCTAATGGACTTTCTTAAAACAATTTCCTTTCCCCATAAAAAATAGCTTTAATTGTCCAAAAAGGCCCAAATTCCAAAAGTCTACCTAGTGGCCATATCAGGAACATGTGCACACGATATGGCCACCCTTATTCCAAGTTCTACAAATCGTGATTGTTTTCAGTTTGATAGCGCAGTTGTGCTAAAATTAAATAATTTTTGTGTAAAATGAATAAACATGAAACTTAATCTTTTTTATCATTCAATAGTGTAGTCAAAACAGGTTTTTCCAAAAAAAAAAAAAATTAAGTTGTTTTTCTTAAAATACAAAATTTTTGCGTAATCCCAGCTATAAGGCATGTAAATTAATTGTCAGGTGAAAAAATAAAAGTGAAATGAACTTGATATGGCCATGGTGCATTTGATATGGCCATATCAGGGGCAGGTAAGCTTTCACGAAAATTGTGTGATTATGAACAACTCGTAAAAGATACGCCATCAACGACAACACCAATCAGCAGAACATTAAAATTGAATGGAGCAGTATGGTTTTCATGAAACAAGTCTTTGAAAAACATGCATAAAACAAAGGAGACTTACCAGAGAAAAATAAGAAGAGGTCACATGATAACCGCAAAACAGGCAACTGACGCCATATTGCTCAACCTGACTGGATGTAAAACGATCAAGTGACATACCAGGATGCTCTTTCACTGGATACTGCTGCAATTTAGCGGATTTTTTGGTTAACTAACTCAAAATTGGGGGGTGGCCATATCAGGAACATAGCCATAACAGGAGCACCCACCTTAAATATTCAAGTGAATAAGTAACAGATTGAAGCAATACCCTACATTTAACATGTTCTAGTTTGGCGTAGCTGCAGTGATATGCTCAGGCCCAATTGTATAAAACTCCCGGACTAAAGATCAATTTTGATCGAAGATCGAAAAGTAAACCGAGTTCAGACACTTCTTCTATTGTATAAAACTTTTCTGCGATCAAATTACCTTGGTTCAAATGCAATCTAAGTTCACGTGAAAAGAATTTGGCAACATCGCATAAACAGGTGAAATACGTGATGCGCGGACCATGTTATACAGGTTTGTTCAGTGTTGCCAATCTAGCGATTTTAACTCTTTTTCAACAACAATTTCTTTTAACTTTTATATTGCTTAAATAGGGCTTTAGTGACCTTTTTAGCACCCCATAGTGACCAAATTTAATCTTTCTTTGTTGATAATGAGAAATTTAGCGACTTTACAACTACTTTTTGGCGACTTTCCGTATTACACTCTGTTGGAGACACTGTTTTTTTTTCAATGTAAATAATGGCGGACAATAAGAAGAAGGTTGACTGTTCTCCAAGTTGTTATCATGTTATGGTGTTTGATACTGCTAAACATAATAAAGCTTTATAAAACGACAATTTTCGTTTAGTAATACAGTTAATTGAACATTTATGAATGTACCTATCATATCCATTAATAATTAATGGTTGTTGTAAACATAATATAATTGTAGGTTATGTTATTTGATACTGAATACGATAGAGCCTTATAAAATATAAGAATGTTTGTGTATTAAGATAAGAAATTGAAAGAAATATATATAAATGTACGTAACATCTATTAATATTAATAATAATGGATATTTTATTTACACAATCTGTCACTCGTATATTTCAAACAGAAAAGAAATAACTGAACTTGGATCATCTAACTTAATCGGAGAAATTTCTTCAGTCAAAGTTGGCTTTAGTTTGAGACAAATTAATCTCAGATTAGACTTTATACAACACAAAATTCCAAGTGCAGCTGAAACAAGGATCAATTTAACCTCTGATCTAAGATTAAATGGTTTATACAATCGGGCCTCAGTGTCTTCAGTTGAACGGCTATGAGATCGTCGGCAAAGACTCAATTCAAAATTCCAGCGAGTTCAAGTGACAGACAGACGGTGTTGAAGCACGTTTTCTCTGAAAGCTCCCGTTTTACCCACCCTAATTCTACCAATTTTTCATTCACAGCCAGCCATTGTCATCTGTAAAATAAAATGGGTAGCTAAATGCATATTGCCGCTGCAACTTTCTCACGGGTCTCATTATCGGCGGCGGAAGCAGCAAATTGTCCATCCATAGGAGATAGTTATGCAGTTTGTGCAGTGGACCTAAAAATAACATGAACAAAGTTGCAGTTAACATCAGCAGGAACCCATTGAAATTTCCTTACTGTGACGGAATTTTGTAAGTAGAAATTACAATTATATGCAAGTGTATAAACCTATTTGTATTGAAGCATCATACTGTAAGAAAACTTTACAAATTATTATACTTTTCATACTTTATTCAGACTATTGATACATGCTTGTTGGTGGAAGTATGTGCATATTTTGTAGGTTAGTGCATATTTTGGCTTCAAAAGTATATTCTTTTCATATATTTGGAATTCTTGTAGTGAATTATTCTGTGTAGTAACAAGGTTCTCAACTTATCGTTATTCGCCCCAAGTCTACAAGCGAGATTCATAGATGTCATTAGTGACGAGAAGTATAGACCACTTAGTTCGCCAGAGAGTATCCAGAGGTCACCACAGGCGGTGGGTCTATGCTGGGTGTTCAGTTCAATGTGTGTTATGACTCGCTGTATGCCGTCATGTGGCTAGCCGATGAGCCTAGAGAATTCAATCTTCCTACACTTCCGCAGAGGTGTATAACCGATAAGGCAGAGAAGTTGCCTAGCAAGTACGGCGTTCATTGTGAACAGTAGTTACCGATACGTACGGTAACGCCGGTAGTGGAAGGATTACTTACGTATTTGTTGACATTAATTTCGACGGCCAACATGGACACGGAGCATTTGATTTGTGTTGTGTAATGCTACCGTACATAACCTATGATAACAAATACCCTGCGTACGACTTGCCGGCGCAAAACACAGTTCGAAAGAGGTTATGGTAGCACACAGACCGTACAGAGCGCCATCTGTTGCTACGACGTTCAAGTTATACCGTACACGTTCTCAAGTTCAGATTGAAGAACGCCTTAAATAATAGGCAACTTCTCTAACATATAAGCTGAAACTCGCTTCAAATCGGTGACCCAACAACAGTGACGTCATGACACATTTTGAAATGAACACCCAGTATTACAATCGTAATGAGTGATGATGGGGAATTTGTTGGGATGTGACGGAGGAACTGGAATACCCGGAGGAAACTCTTATGTTGCCTGGACCACGGGCTTGCCTAACACAAGTTACACATTCAGGGGATTTAACGGGATTTGAACGGGTGCCCCTGGCTATGCTGGAACTCGATACACAGCGCCGCCAACTCTCCACATTTGTATCGTAATGGCCTACTTCCTGCATTTTATATATATATATATATATATGTATATATATATATATATATATATATATACATATGTCCTGATACAAAAGAGAGTTTGACCGGCGCTGTGGATTGAGTTCCAGCATAGCTCAGATGGGAAGAGCACTCAGCGCTCCAAGCTGAAGGTCCTGGGTTCGAGTCCCGGTTCCGGAACGAATTTTTCTCTGCTAATAAGTGGTTTTAGTTAACTTTACAGAAAAAATTACATTTAGCTTTACATCCGAGGGGTCCACACCTGTGGACTAACGGTCAGCGCGTCTGGCCGCGAAACCAGGTGGCCCGGGTTCGATTCCCGATCGGGGCAAGTTACCTGGTTGAGGTTTTTTCGGGGTTTTCCCTCAACCCAATATGAGCAAATGCTGGGTAACTTTCGGTGCTGGAACCCTGACTCATTTCACCGGCATTATCACCTTCATCTCATTCAGACGCTAAATAACCAAAGATGTTGATAAAGCGTCGTAAAATAACCTACTAAAAATACATCCGAGGCCTAGTTATATTATTTGTCAAGAATGATTCTTAGGACTATTGCTAGGATGAGCAACTACCGGGAGAAATTGCGAAATGATCTCTTAAGACTTTGATAACGAAGGGAACTCGGCTCGATGCTTCCGTATTCCACAGCGATCATTTCTCAGAAGTAAAGAGATAAAGTTGCCGATTAGAATAAATCTTCTCGGGTTCTCAGCCAGGTGAGTTGCAGATTTGCTTCCAAGCTTTCGACGGCTAGCTCTGCCATCTTCTTCAGGGAATAAAGTGATGTGGGGTCGAAAAATCGAAAAATCGAAAGAGAATTGGGAGGACAAATTTAAAAGGTACGCAAAACGCGTCCTTGCAAGGGGTTGGGGGCTGTACAAAACTAAATATGTGAGCTCCAAGCCTGTTGGCCACTAGTTGATGTGGGATCATGTCTAGCCGGTATATATGCAATAGTAGGGCTTCCCGCTGCGGGCCAATCAGGAGCTAGTTCCTAGTCCCGACCGCCAGGCGTATTCTGGTTGGTGGAAACGGTGGCCAATCAGGAGCTAGTTGCTGGTCCCGACTGTCTGCCGTGTGCTGGTGGTCTAAGAGTATTGATGGCAGGTTTTCATGTTGTATTCAGCTGTAGACCCCGTCTCTGTTGAAACTATTGCCATCTAGCTGGATTTCGTTGGCTTCCTTGATAACCAAGTCCTAGTAACCTGATGTCTTGTCCAAGATGGTGGTGGCGCCGAAATCTATATTGTGACCCGTTTCTAGGCTGTGTTGGGCTACTGCAGACTTATCGGGGTAATATAGTCTTATGCTGCGTTGATGTTCCTTGCAGCGTTCCATAATAGTGCGTCCCGTCTGCCCGATGTAGCATTTCCCACACTCACAAGGTATTTTGTAGATACCAGGTGTACTAAGACCAAGGTCGTCCTTAACTGGTCTCAGCAAGTTCTGAATCTTTGTGGGCGGTTTATGGATGGTCTTAATCCCGTGTTTTCTTAGCAATCTGCCAATCTTGCCCGAGATGGGGCCATAGAACGGGATGTATGCTATGCCCTTCGTAGCCTCTTGTTCCTTGGCGGGTGGTTTGTCCGAAAAAGCCCTTCTGAGGGCCAAACCGATTTCCCTGTTGCCGAAGTTGTTCTGCTGAAATACAAACTCATCTATTCACCGTCTTTACGTTAACTTCAAAAATTATTCTTAAGTGTCATATTGTGTGTATCCTGGCTCTATTAACAATGGGTCTACATTTGTGGCAAAGGCGACGAGAACCATCGCTCAATCAAGCTTTCTTAAGAACTCGGTCTACATGAAACGAACTACCGCATCCTTCCAAGCACTATCAAACTAGTGGAGAAGCAGAGCTACAAGTTGAGAGGATTAAAGGCGCTGGATGCTGCGATCAGATGTGTTTAGCGGCACGCCGCAAGGGGGAGTTTGTCGTCAAATAGAAGACAGAAAACGTTCTGGCAAAGAATGAAGGATTACAGAAGGAAAAAGAAAGATCAGCCAGTGCTAGAAGTACAGTATCGAATGGGGATGTGGAAATTAATCCCAATGTCTTATCAGGAATAAAGTCTTCTCATCACTTCGTGTGACGTGAAAAGAACATTGTAGATGCAAAAAATTGCTTTTACTAACCGACTAAGGCCCAGTTTCTTCAACCTTTGTTAAAATGCACCTAACATAGCGTTAATTAACTGTAAGTTAAAAGTATGAATTGCTGTTAAAAATGTCGCGTTTCTTCAACTTTACATTTCACATTTTAACATTCTGTTTAACTTTCTGTTAGGACCAGAGATTCTAGAGTTTAACCAAATATAGGCTCACTTCTGTTTTCTGAACTCTGACAATTGCGATTCTGGCATGTTTCCGTTGTTTGATTCAGAAAGGATAGAAGTTTTTCTATTCTATCAGGTTTGATTTCTGCTTCTTTCCTCGTCTGTATCACAATAGCGTGGAGCGGCGTATTGGTATTGCTGTTATGAAATGGAAAACACTGGAAGAAAAAGAAATCGTGGGACTAATTTCTCTTCGTGCGAAAGAAACCTTCTGCCTGAAATTATTTCGCAATATAAACCAATTAATGAGAATAACCAAACAAACGGATCTAAGTTGAAAGCGAAAAGTGAGATTTGGCAGAAAATAGCCTATACTTTTGTATGAACTTCTGGTCTGTCAAATCACAGAAATCATCCGCTCTGTTTATGTATTCATGGATATCATTTTCTAAATAATCCAGATATATAAGTTCAGCATCTAACGCACCAGCCATATTGGATACTTCTATGCTAACAGAGAGTTAAATGATTTAACTGCATGAAATTGGGCAGTGAAATTAACATAGGTTTTAACAGCCTGTTAGTACTAACAGAAGTTGAAGAAATGTTTCAACTGTTAAGTTTACAGTTAAAATGGAATAATACACTGTTATAATTTAACAAAGGTTGAAGAAACCGGGCCAATGTAAGTCAACTCTGGGCATAAAGGGGAAGGAAAAGTGAAATGAGATAAACCCCACCCATGACCTTTCCGCTTCACCGCTTTAGAAACGAACACATAGTAAAACACTGTGCATCAGTGGTGGATTTTGGGCGACCGGCGAGAGCCGAAAGCTATGATACATGCCTTATACTGTACTAGGACTGGGCACCGGGAGCGAATCCAAACTCTAAACGGGGACGCTTAATATTCATCCGTGACGACATCAACGCTGCGCGGTGTTCTGCGGGAAAGAAAGGTGTTGAATAGAAGTCATATGGCTCCTAGTGGGATAGTAGAATCCGCTTTTGGTGCCCAGCTCTGCCTTATACAATCCGTCACTCAGCAATGCTTGCTTTCAGGTCTGTTCGTATCGGTCCGATAGGTAACTGTCTCTGCCGGGGATGTGGATTGGGGAGGTGAGGGATAGTCTACAGTACCTCAATTGAGGTAATAATGTCCAGGCCTGAATTAGGTTATAAATGTAGAATGTTTGGAGAAGATCATTGGTTCCCAAATTGTATAAACCTATAATGAAAAGTGAAGTTGTCTCCTGCAAAAATGATTTTAATTAAGTTATTACTATTAAATTATACTAATAGATGTTTCCTTTTTAAAACCACACAATTTGTAATATTTTCCATTATACCCACAGTAATTGCAGTTCTCGTCTAATGTATTTCCTTTGCAAGTCATTAAAACATAAATGTCCTCTGATTGAGGTTCTGGCTGATATGTACAGTAGTGGCAAAAAAAACCGAATCGACAATTGTAGCTGATTTCAGAGCCTTGTTCACTCCAGAGCACGATTGACAGGTAACTAAGACTTTCGTGGTTCGAATCCTGCCTGGGAATGAAACATTTTTTTATTCCTTATTCAAATTTATTTCTAATACTTTTCGATTGCTGGTAAAATTCATCTTCTGGGAATAATAAGTTAATTAAGTAGTAAAATATCGCTGCAATCGAAAAGTATTGGGAATAAATTTGAATAAGGAACAAAACAAGGGTTAAAATTAAGTGAATGCCATATTTCAATTACACATATAGCAAGTAATATAAACTATGCACATCAAAATTAAATGATATATCAATCTTCATTATACTATGATATTCACTTAACTTTAACTCTTGCTTTCTCCGTTTTTAATAAATGGCGCTTGGCCCACTATGGATCTGAACCCTTCAATTGAGGCGCTGACATGGGAAAGGTAGTAACTGCCAAAAACAAAATGTTTCAGGGGAAGCAAAAAACAAATTTATGAACACTTTCTCACTTACATTATTACATAAACTGCTTTAAATGAAAGGTATACGCTCATGTTTGTGTTACATATGAAATTTGAAAAGTCTGGCACAGATTTATCTGCGAAATCCTATTTTATGAAAATACAACATTGAAATCACTCCTTAGCCAAACTGAGAATTAACGTTATTTATACATTATGCACAAATTTTTCGGTAAAATGCATGATACTTTTCATCGAGGAAGTCTAACATAGATAACAAGTCTCTCTTTTTGGCATCAGGGACGACTGGTCTTCTTTCAAGGCGTTGCAAGCACTGCAAGTTAGTGATTGACGTTAATGACTGTCCTTTCTTAAAAATCCTGTGCTCTGTCCACATTTCCAGGTCATTAAATGACTGTCTTGTTTTTATTAGAGGAAAATCAGCTCTTGAGAGTCTATTCCAGTTGAGGGTGCTGATTTTGATTGGAGTTGTATTCAAAAACTTGTCACATTCTGCAGAAAAGTCGAAGAGATCCTCATCCTTCATCATTATTACATTATTAGGCCTTACCTCTTCTGGAACCATAGTCTTGCATCTTTTTTTCTTTTCTCTATGATGCCAAATTCCTATCACATGGCATGTTGGGAATGTTCTGAAACCAGGAATTTCAAGTCCACTGAATCAAAATGTTTCTTCAAAATGTTTCTTGCAATAATGTAAATCAGGACCATTAGAATCATCCGATTCTTATTCTGCCATACACAGTTATCAGCCCATATTTGTCTAGACACACACTGATGTTGTAAAAGGAGTTACTACCTTCTCCACGCCAACAGCTTTGCACATACAACTTACAAAATCTAGTGACTACACTTCCAACTTCGTTTCATTACATACGGACATACTACCTTCTCTGTGCCATTGGCATGGCCATTTACTACCTTCTCAATGAAAAACCTAAAAATTCGAATTTTTGGCAGTTACGACCTTTCCCATGTCAATGCCTCAATTGATTTTCCGAAGTTCGTTTCCACAATGGGACCTCGTCTCCAGTAATTTTGCAACAGTGGTTTGTCCACCTCATACGTGTGCACGTTACCTGCAAAGAACAGCGTTATTTTCGATGTAGTAGTGTATTGCATCGTACATAGGCATGTTCCTTTCTCAAGGAGCTTTCCTCGCATTATCTAATTTAGGAAAGAAATCCCCGTGTTGTGCTGTAGGTTCAGATTGCACACGTATGGCTGCCACTAGCGTAGCAAACGAAGGTTGTGACAGGCTCAAACAATACGTCTCTCAATTGTGTCGAGGTGTAATTAAGTTACGAGGTTCATTACAAATTCTGCTCTTGATTTCTATTTCTCTGACCTCTTACCACGACCTCTTTGATATGTTGTAGCGTCGAACAGAAGCGTTCGCTTCCAGGAGTTTCCCATCTCAGAATAATTGCATTGATTTCCTTCGAGTTCATTATTTTTTTCAGCGCAACTTATAACTTTCATTCGTCGAAACTGCTGTGAATCTTAGTCACTACGACTGTGTGATTGTTATTGTAAGCATGCTGTAGGAAGTAAGACTGAATAATTTCGGCATTGTAATTACACATAGTGTTTAAAAAATAGAGGGCATAATTTCAGGTATGTATTCCCCATATGTAGGCAATACAAAAAGTTCATTACAACATATGTCCTAAAATGTTTGGTTTCCGAGTTATGGCCTTCAAAACAGTGATATTCACCGGAAAGGTATTCTTTCCGCAGTTAGTTGCCGTTATAGCAGATGTTCAAAATGTCCACCTCCTGCTTGAATACAGGCCTCATATCGATGTCTCATGGCCCTGCGAACACGATCCCAAATTCCAGGAGTATTACGTGTTTCCTCACAATCTGCCACAATTCGATTCCGAAGGGATTCCATGTCAGGCACCGGAGACGAATACACCAATGATTTTAAATAGCCCCACAATAGAAATCGATAGGGTTCAAATCAGGTGAGCGTGGAGGCCAAGCAATTGGGCCACCTCTACCTATCCGTCGATCAGGGTACTTCTCCTGGTACGAACGATGAGCTAGCGCAGCATTGCCGTCCGCCTTAGCGTACATGAAGTGCACTTCTGCCACCTGATTTGAGTACATGTCGCACAGTACGACGCCAGACACAACACTCAATGTACCCTTCGTCTCGGAATTAACTGTCAGAGTGTCCTCTGTTTATATCTTCTGTCACGACACCTACCTGCTGGAAGAAAAACGTTCCGGTGAATATCACTGTCTTGAAGGCCATAACTCGGAAACCAAGCATTTCCGGACACATGTTGTAATGAACTTTTTGTATTGTCTACATATGGGGAATACATATCTGAAATTATACCCTCTATTTTTGAAACACCCTGTATTGTAAGGAAATTTCAAAATTCCACATATATTTCCACTATATTTATTTTGAATTTTATTCAGCTTCCTCCAAGTGAAGGCTGCCAAGAAGACAAAGCTTACCAAAAATTGTTGTTTTTTTTTTTTTAGTAAAGGGTACGTACACAATTATAATGAAAAAAAACACTGGAGAAGAAAAAGAAAAAGAAATAACACAATTATAAATAATTGAAGACGACTAAACAAACGATCATCAATTCCAGAAGAAGCATGAAATTTCCTAGTACGGTATCTATTTGCTATCAGGTGATCATAGTCGTCTATTTAGCACTAGTTGCAAGACCCAACTTAAGTGAGCAGATCGCCATAGGAAAAGATCAATCTATTTACGTGTAAAGATGTTTTCTTAGGATTTTTATAGATCCCTTCACTGCAGACAGAGATACTTCAGTGACAAGAGTTTGCCCTAGACCAAACTGCTTGCAAAAATGCGCGAATCTTTTTGTGATGGTTCCTCTAGCCCCAGTCAGTAATCCAATAACTTCGATCGACGTTAGATGATATTTTTCCTTATAGTATGGTATAGTGGTGTCGTATATATCACATTTTTCCTGATGTACCTCAGTAGGTTGATTTTCATATGTTTCCATCTTTACACTTGGATCAATTATGAATCCGCTTGTTGATCTTGTCGGGATAGCGATGATGTCAATGCGCCTTGTAGATCCATTTGTGGACAAACTATGGACCTCCTTATCTACTTGGTAGTCTTTTCCTCGTAGCGCCGATGCTAGGAGGGATCGAATCTTGCGACGACTATTTCTCAGTAGTTCTCCATGAGGACAAGTTCCCAGAATGTGAGCAAATTCAAGTCTACAAAATGAATATGTCACTAATATTCATAGTAAATTTAATTTACTTTTAACATACTTACAAATTATTTCACTGAATGTTTTCTAGTCAAAGTTATGAAAAATTCCGATAGTGAAACATATCATTAACTCAGGAAATTAAAATCATATTTATTACAAAGAATCTATATTTAAGGGATAAGAATTGTAATTAACCTCATAATGCAAATACTACTGCAACATTTCCTCTAAAATTAAGAAAGAGACGAAAAGAATGCATTTGAATAGAACAATACAATATTCGAATAACAGAATAAAAATTATTTGGGTATTCTTAAAAATGAAACTGGTGTATGTCCAAAAAATTAAAATATTTATTTTAGTGAACTCTGTTATTTTAAAGTAGAGAATTAGAATTCTGTTGCAAAATTTTAAAAATCGTTTTTATAAATGTCACTTAATAGTACATTATGCAACGAGCCTATAATGATAGTTATTAAGACGCAGATATGTTTGTTTATGAAACGAGCGCAAGCGAGTTTCATAATTTTCATACGAGCGTCTTAATTACCATTATAGGCAAGTTTCATACGACTTTTTATGCTCGACCATATTTCCAACTTTAAATTATTCAGAAGTATACATTTTATTTGTATCTGACAGAAGATCGGAAGTGACCTTGTTCATAGCTCTTGAATTGTGAGATGTGCGCAGACGCGAAAGTATTGATTTTTTCCGAGGAACAATAATGTCATTGACCTTGATGTAATGCAGAGAATGTATAACCTGGAAATTGATTTAGAATTGAAAAATGAGATGACAAATAGAATTTATTTGAATATTATTTACAATGAACGCTAATTATTATAGTAACAGAACATAACCTTCTGCGACAGTATTGGATTTCCAGCCTCCGTGACGTTTCCCTCGTCTTTCGATTGCATATCCGAGAATAATCGAAAACCTGAACTTTAATGAATAGGTGTACTTTAATGACATGCATTAAAGGACTACTACCAGGTGTATAATTTCTACATTTCGGCAAGGTCGAGCATAAAAACATTTATGCTCGACCATGCCGAAATGTAGTAATTATACACCTGGTAGCAGTCCTTTAATGCATGTCATTAAAGTATACCTACTCATTAAAGGTCAGGTCTTTCAGCCAATGACGACTCAGGTTACAACTGTTCAGCCAATGACAGGTCAGCTTTCTACCGTTATAAAACCGCAAATATCGATTATTCTCGGATATACAATCGAAAGAGAATTAGCGAAAAGTCACGGAGGTTGGAAATCCAATACTGTCGCAGAAGGTTATGTTCTGTTACTATAATAATTAGCGTTAATTGTAAATAATATTCAAATAAATTCAATTTGTCATCTCGTTTTTCAATGTCTAATTTAATTTCAATGTTATCTCTGTAGGTTCTTATGGCCTAGCAAGGTCAATGTGAACATCTGTTCCTCGAAAAAAATCAATACTTTCGCGTTTGCGCACATCTCACAACATACGGGACATTAGCCAAGGTCAGATACAAAGAAAATTAATATCAAGTTAGAAATATGGTCGAGCATAAAAAGTCGTATGAAACTAGCCTATAATGGTAATTAAGAAGCTCGTATGAAAATTATGAAACTCGCTTGCGCTCGTTTCATAAATATCCATACTCGCTTCTTAATTACCTTCATTATAGGCTCGTTGCATAATGTACTATTAAGAGTGTAAAGAATATGCTGTAAATAGACATTTAATAGACGCATTTAAAGCTGAATTAGCAAATATCAAATCTATTCTCACTAATAAACCAAACATAAATTATAAAACATTAAAAAAAATCTTCTGGGTGTGATGAAATAACACGAAAAATTTTAAATCGTGTCCTGAAATAATGTTTCCTTTTATAAGCTATTTTCTTATTTCTAAATGTAATATGATATTTTTCCAGAGAGACTAAAATACTCAACAGCAAAGCGAATGTACAAAATAGTCTATATTACCAATTACAGAAACATAGGCTACCGCTAAAAACAGTATTTTCGAAAGTGGCTCGGAAAGTTACATATCGACAGTGTTCAAATAAACGAGTTTATCCCACAAAAGAAAAAGAAATCAGAAACGGCTATAATTAAGTTTTAACAAATTATTATTAGCTACTTTATATGACTCCTCTGATTGAGATTCTGGCTCAAAAGTACCTCAATTATCAGACAGTACATCTCACTTGACGATATGTGTCAGAGAAAGAACAATTGTTTGTATGCATCTGAAGTCTGACTAGTGTAACATGTAGCTAATCGGCGATGTGTGCGATGGAGGGGGAAAGGAACTGGTCACCCTACCCCATTACCTCCTGGCCTAGTTGCCTCATAAGTGGTGCTTTTTGGTATCACTTATGAGGTTCAGACCTCTCTTCGGACAGTTGATTAAACAA
Organism: Periplaneta americana; assembly: GCA_025594305.2. Classification (NCBI taxonomy): domain Eukaryota; kingdom Metazoa; phylum Arthropoda; class Insecta; order Blattodea; family Blattidae; genus Periplaneta; species Periplaneta americana. The sequence goes on along the minus strand of JAJSOF020000007.1, from coordinate 9,731,992 downwards.
CTCTATATGAAGGAATTTAGACATAATTGTCAGAAAACAGATCTTCACGTTTTGTAATTGAGGAGTCCGCTGCAAGAATGATGGAATTCATTTGGAGTACATTTTGCAGGAGAAGCAAAGCTCAAAGCTTAACTGTTATTTTCCGATCATTACTGGACAATGACTATCAGTGTTAATGCCATATAACTCTTCTATGTACATTCTATGTCTTAAGCTATGCATTGACAGTCTTGGTTCATCGACAAGAAAGTGACATCCATCATTCTTACAGTGGATTCTTCAATTAAATTTTAACTAATAACAGCAAAAAAGTCACATTTAAAAAAATTAGGTTTAAGCTCCTTTTACATAAACACCGTCGGTATAATTTATTAGTGTATCATTATTTGGAGTCCAACATTACACTTGTGATAAAGCAGTTTGTAATTAGAAAACAAAACTGAGCAAAGAATGCAGACATAAATATATCAAATAGTCACAAAAGTTACGATTTACTGGTGTATTTTTTATTTCAGTAGGTTATTTTACGATGTTTTGTCAACATTTTATTTAGCGTCTGAATGAGATGGAGGTGATAATGCCGGTAAAATGAGTCCGGGGTCCAGCACCGAAAGTTAACTAGCATTTGCTCATATTGGGTTGAGGTAAAACCCCGGAATAAACCTCAACCAGGTAACTTGCTCCGACCGGGAATCGAACCAGGGGCCACCGGGTTTCGCGGCCAGACGCGCTAACCGTTACTCCACAGGTGTGAACTTCAGTGGTGTACCTTCATGAAATTTCTCTCGATAAAGATTTCGCATACTACTTTCACACTAGTTCTGGCGAAACGAACTGCTGCATATGAATGAAAATATTTCTCCACGAGAATTCTTTATCTAGAATAGTCTACTGAGAGCCATTTTGCTATGTGTCTTTCACAGAATACTTCAGCAACAATTGAAATAACAATAGCATTTTCTCCAAAAATATTTTCTGTATTGAGCTGCAAATGCAACTTAGTCTTAGTTATATTTTATTTTAGGCTGTGGGCGTATGTACCTGTACGTTATACAATGAATCGCCAAAGCTTTGTACGACAAGAAAGTAAAACGAATGTTTCTCAAGGGACAATTTATATCTGAAACTTTAGACTTTCACAGTGATCTGTTTTTACCATCTTCATGTGTAATTATTAGGGATCGGATTTTTATGTAATATCAGGGTGTGAAATATGTACATATTTAAGTAAGAAAAATAAGCTGAATATGTACCAAAATAAGTAAAATTATGAAAATACTTAATATCAATATCTGGCAGGTATTGGATAGGTAAGACTCTCCAGTTGTGATTCCATAGAGCATCAGACTTTTTTGCCGCACACTTGACACATTACTATTTTTCCATCTGTAGTATAAGCTTCGTCCATCGCAATCCATGATTTTATTTTCGTCTTTAGGGTTGAAGATAGAGGAGCCATTTTAGTTAGTTAAAAGCAGTAGACAAATTCACTTGTACTTTATATTATTAGTACTAAAACTAGAAAACTGAGTGAAATGAATGACACATCAGTACTGCAAGCACTGTTTCGCTTTACTAGATTAGGAGAAAATAAGAGGAGATGTGGGACACATGCATTTTGGCTCCTCCTTGTAAGAAGCAAAGTACCTATTAAACCTCAAAATATAGGCATTTACAAACTGTTGTTTGAAAAGTGACATTCGTGTCCCGTTCAGAAGGGTAATAATAATAATAATAATAATAATAATAATAATAATAATAATAATAATAATAATAATAATAATAATAATAATAATGATTTATTTTAGCTGGCAGAGTTAAGGCCGTAAGGCCTTCTCTTCCACTCAACCAGCAAAAAGTGTATATACATATGCATGAACTTACAAAGAATCCAACAATTTGATATAGATGAGAGTTACATGTATACAAAAGTTATTTACAAATTAAACAACAAAATACTATGAACTATTAATTAAACACTGAAATAAACTGTGTAGCAGAATTAAGCTAATTTACATAGAATGTTAATATATTTCAAATGATATTAGATAATAGAAAGAGATTATTACGAGACAATTAAAATACAGCAAAATCAGGATGATGTCTAAAGAAAAAAGTAACAGTGTAGTCAGTGATAGGATTATTCCAGCCGAGAATCATACTTTCTATTTGCTCGGAAAATCCCATTTTCTTATAGGTCTACTAAATTTGAAGTAAAGAGGTCAAGAAATAATCTGAAAAGCTATTTATTTCAATTTTTCAACATCTTTTCAGTTTGTTCCTTCACTCCAGCTTCTTTTCAAAAGTAGGCTACTTTATTGCGGCTCATGTCAGACTTCACACGGGTTTTTCCGAGGGTGGGTAAGGTTGCAAATTGCTTGGGAACGGCTTATTAGGCGTGTGCAGAACAATTAAATTTCGATACAAATCATGTCGTCCTCGTCCCGCTCCACCGCATGAAGGCAATACTACTTTCTGAGTGATTTTTTACAATACAAGGTAGTTGTATGAAAAAGGTTGCCTTTTCTTCACTCATATTTACAGTAGGCGGTATGGGGTGAGTTCCTCTATTACTTCCTGGAACTAAGGACGTTATGTCGTCCCGAAATATGTCCTTTCTTGGGTAGGTAAAAAGACTTTTTAAATCTGTGTATTTCAATATGTAAACTTCCCCAGCATAAGTTTTGTTTTTCTTTTAGAGAAGTAAAAATGAATAAAACCCCTAAATATGTAGATTTATGTAATAACAAAACATAATATGCAATGTGGGGTAAATATGTAAAAATATGTAGTATTAAATTTTAACACATTAAAAGACACTCTTTCAGCTTTCCCAATGACGGGACTGCCTCATTGGACAAAGCATAATAAACATATTGAGTGAAAAAAAAAAAAACAGACCACAAAAGAGAAATGAGGGGAACGAACAAAAGGCAAAATTAAGTACAGGAAAGATAATAGCATGCATATAACAGGCCTAAACATAGTAAACAAACAGATTAGACATTCGAGGAAAAGTATCCCTTTTTAGGAAGCAAAGTACAGATGGTATTTTAAAATGGCAAGTGATCCTCTGATAGCGGCAAGGGAAACATCACGAATGAAGTCGTTGTTCAGCTGGAACTTCTTGCAGAAACTGGCAAAGAGGCGAGGTATTGTGCCCCTAGCGCCAACCATTAGCCTAACTCTTCAATGGAGGTGAGGTGATATTTCTCCAAATAGAATGGAATTGTGGGCTCATAAATTCTGCATTTTTCTCCGTGGACGTCAGCGGGCTGCTGTTCCTGTGCCTCGAACCTGACTGTCGGGTCGATAATGTAGGCGGATGTAGAGCCTGGTGGAATGGCAAGCATGTCAATCCGCCGACAGGATCCCTATTGAGAGATGCCATGGACTTCTTCGTGCACAGTGAGACCTTTCTTCCTCAAGGCTTCGGCAATCATGGACCTGATCCTGTGATGTCTAGAGTTCCGCAGTGTCTCGCTGAAAGGACAGGCACCCAAAACGTGGCCAAGAGTTTCAATCTCACTGACGCAACGACGACAGTGGTTTCCGTCTCGGGACCTTCCTGGTATAGCACGCAGCGGACAAACATTAGCTGTCATTTTAAGAGCTTGTCTCCATTCACTGCTAGTGAGGCGATCAGGTTGTCGGATCCATTTATTGGCGGGAGTGAACTCCCTATAGAGGATGACGCCTTTCCCTTTCTGATTTAAAGAGCACCAAGATTGAAATGCTCGCTCCCTGAGCTCTTGTCTCAGTTTTTTCACTTGAAGTGAATCAGAAGAGATGTTTTGAAGTCCAAGTATATTTGAACAAATCCCAATTTCATTAGACAAGTTGCGACAAGCGTTTACATGGTTATTTTGGGATCGTTGTAAGCTCTGACATGCATAGATATGCTGCAAAAAAGCTTCCCAGCTAGATTTAAATAGTCCCAAACCCTTGTATTTTCTGTCAGCGTAAACCATGTTGTCTGGTGTGTCGGTGGGAAGCTGGAGTATTTCCTTCAATTACTGGTAATTACAAGATTCGCAAAGATTTGTTATTTATATACGGTTAGGTTGAAAGGAATATAATACGTAATTACATAAAAATTCGGTCCCTAGTAATTATTACGAAGTATAGTACTGCTGAGGTAATTCACTGTCGCCGGTGTCGCACTTAGCCATAAGGCTTGGGAATTCCAGTCGATGCATACGACAATCGGTCGTCCCAATGTTATGTAAATTAAATTTGTGGTCTCGAAATTAAGAGACCAATTTTCTCATATTTATGTCTTCATTTCCGCTCGCTGAAAAGGCAGACGCATGTCGGTAATTTAGTTTCCGCCGTCATTTCGTCAAATTACACTGAATTGAACAGAAATAGCTCATCACAGACAAGTATGGTTATTTGGGAGATATTCTTTTATAGTTAGACAATGGAAAAGACGCTGAGACGATTAAATAGTTGTGTATAAGCTGTATTCGGTAAAAGGATGCCAATTACCATTATGTAAAGGAAATAAACCAGCGGGTTATAGATCAGTTTCTCTGATTGGGCTTTGTATTCTGAAGCAATTGCAACAGTAACGGTAGATTCATCTTCTCCAACGGATTAGCTTACGTGTAAAATCCAAAATCATCTTGTTGGAACCTGAATAGGCTACTAAAAACAATTTCATAAATAGTTTAAAATCGTGCTGACTGTCGGAACACACATGTTTATTAGGGCTATAAGTGTAAGGCATAATCTATACTAATAATAAATCTGTAGCCGAAATTTTTCTGGTAATTATATTTTCCAAAAAAAAAAAAAAAAAATGGTTCTGACATGTAATTAACCACCCTGAAACCGAAAATCGCTTTTTTGACATTTTTGTATGTATGTATGTATGTATGTATGTATGTATGTATGTATGTATGTATGTATTTGTATGTATGTATGTATGTATGTATGTATGTCTGTCTGTCTGTCTGTCTGTCTGTCTGTCTGTCTGGATGTTTGTTGCCTTTTCACGCGATAATGGCTGTACCGATGTATATGGAAATTGGAATATAAATTAAGTTCGTTGTAATTTAGATTTTAGGCTATATGGCATTCAAAATACTTTATTTAAAAGGGGGGTTATAAGGGGGCCTGAATTAAATAAATCGAAATATCTTGCTTATTATTGATTTTCATGAAAAATATTACATAACAAAAGGTTCTTTAAAAATCATGTTCGATAAGTTTTATTCTATACAAAATTTTGATAGGACTGACATTTAATGAGATAAATGAGTTTTAAACTTACAATAATAACGCCATCTGAGGCGCTGTACTGAAATAAAAACAAATGACTTCGTCTATAAGGGGCCTTGGACAACAACAATCGAAAGCTATTAAACATAGCCTAAGAGAATGTTTCTGTGTTTGTATGAAGTAATATCGGAAGCTAATTAATTGTTTAGTTATTATTTCACCATTGGAAAGTGTAGTTTCTCTAGATGGACATAATTCTACAATGTTATTACAGTAACTTCTGAAACATATAGCAAGTAATATAAAGTATACACATTAAAACTAAATGATATGTCAATCTTCATTAAACTATGGTTGCATGTAATAACAATTAAGAAACATGTTAAAGGAATTGTCATTGCACCAAATGATTGCTCTCTGGACCAAAATGACCGCATTTTAATTATTTAAATACAATTTAAATTAAGTAACATATTGAACGATTTATCCTATCAAGCACGAATGTTCCCTGAATCAAACGTCCTATTTTAATTATGTAATTACTTTATATTTATTTATAACAGATGCAGCGGAGCGCACGGGTACGGCTAGTTAATAATAAATCTGTAGCCGAAATGTTTCTGGTAATTTTCGATTTTCCAAAAATAATTGGTCCTAACATATATAATTAACCACCCTGAAACCGAAAATCGCTTTTTTGAAATTTTTGCTTGTATGTCTGTCTGTCTGGATGTTTGTTAACCTTTTCACGCGATAATGGCTGAACCGAGTTATATGAAAATTGGAATATAAATTAAGTTCTCTGTAACTTAGATTTTAGGCTATATGACATTCAAAATACATTATTTAAAAGGGGGTTATAAGGGGGCCTGAATTAATTAAATCGAAATATCTCGCTTATTATTGATTTTTGCGAAATATGTTACATAACAAAGTTTCTTTAAAAATGATTTTCGATAAGTTTTATTCCATGCAAAATTTTGATAGGACTGATATTTAATGAGATAAATGAGTTTTAAAATTAAAATAACGCCATCTAAGACGGTGCAATGAATTAAGAACAAATGACTTCATCTATAAGGGGCCTTGGACAACAACAATCGAAACAGGGGCCTTGGACATCAAAACAATCGAAACCTATTAAACATAGCCTACAGAGGATGTTTCTGTGTTTGTATGAAGTAATATCAGAAGCTAAATTAACCGATTTGTATAATTAATTAATATTTCACCATTGGAAAGTGTAGTTTCTCTAGATGGACATAATGCTATAATGTTATTACAGTAACGTCTGAGTAAATCAAGGACAGGTAAGATTAAAATTGCTTCTTATGCACAGAAAATTTGATAGGCTATTTTGTACATTCGTTTTCTGTATTTCTTAAAATAACATTTATGTACACTCATTTTAATCTCAGAGAATTAACGAACAACGAGAGTGTATTGATTTAGTATGCAGTAATAGTACGTTAGCTTAACAATCCATTATTTTGTAATTCAAATTTTAACTATGCTCAATTGAATCGTGTTAAAATACATGAAATATATATGCAATAAATGCAAAAAAAAAAATGGGTAATGAGCGAAGCAGATTATCTTGTGCTGTTGTAAAAGTTGTTCCCTGGATCAAACGTCCTATTTTAATTATGTAATTACTTTATATTTATTTCTAACAAGTGCAGCGGAGCGCACGGGTACGGCTAGTAAATAAATACAAATAAATATATAGACCCTGTTTTTATAAGTGCATGAGATGTACGGACTTCCGTGGAATATAGGACACGAGAAAACTTCAATAATAATTAAAATTAAAATTAAACAAAAGGCAATTATTGCAGAAATTTGTTACAAAACTTAAGGAACAAAGTGTCCAAAACATTAATATAGAAGTGGTTCGCAAAAAGGTAAAAAGAAACTTAAAACTGTGTACTTTTAAGTATACAATATTCAGCGCGAGGTTTTTACGTGTGGAACATGGTTTCAAGTTTAGTGACTCCGTGTGATCACAAATATGACGTCAAGTTTAGAGGCTTCAAACACTTATCTTCTGTAAACTATCCCCGTGTGAATTGGCCTTAAGGCATCCTGAATAGGACTCGAGTTACGGAATGCGCGCTAGTTCGAATCCTCATGGGGGAAGACATTTTCTTTCAAAATTTCTGCTAGTTTACGGGACCCAGCATCGTGATGCACTTAGAGAGCTAGGATAAGTAGGGAAATCCAGCTAAGAAAGACATCTATACAAGCTAACCACCGTGCTAACTGTACGATAAATTCGTTCATGTTGGATGGTGGTTCACGTTTGCTTCAGCATGCCAAAATGAGGCCAACAGACGGCCGCTTGGTCTGGGCCCTTAACGGGCTCTTTTAGTTATTATTATTATTATTATTATTATTATTATTAGAATTATTATTATTATTAATATTATTATTATTATTATTACTAGCCGTACCCGTGCGCTCCGCTGCACCTGTTAGAAATAAATATAAAGTAATTACATAATTAAAATAGGACGTTTGATCCAGGGAACAACTTTTACAACAGCGCAAGATAATCTGCTTCGCTCATTACCGAATTTTTTTGCATTGCATTTATTGCATATATATTTCATGTATTTTAACACGATTCAATTGAGCATAGTTAAAATTTGAATTACAAAATAATGGATTGCTAAGCTAACGTACTAGTACTGCATACTAAATCAATACACTCTCATTGTTCGTTAATTATCTGAGATTAAAATGAGTGTATACATAAATATTATTTTAAGAAATACAGAAAACGAATGTACAAAATAGCCTATCAAATTTTCTGTGCATAAGAAGCTATTTTAATCTTACCTGTCCTCGATTTACTCAGACGTTACTGTAATAACATTATAGCATTATGTCCATCTAGAGAAACTACACTTTCCAATGGTGAAATATTAATTAATTATACAAATCGGTTAATTTAGCTTCTGATATTACTTCATACAAACACAGAAAAATCCTCTGCAGGCTGTGTTTAATAGCTTTCGATTGTTGATGTCCAAGGCCCCTGTTTCGATTGTTGTTGTCCAAGGCCCCTTATAGATGAAGTCATTTGTTCTTAATTCATTGCACCGTCTTAGATGGCGTTATTTTAATTTTAAAACTCATTTATCTCATTAAATATCAGTCTTATCAAAATTTTGTAAAGAATAACACTTATCGGAAATCATTTTTAAAGAATCGTTTGTTATGTAACATTAAAAAAATCAATAATAAGCGAGATATTTCTATTTATTTAATTCAGGCCCCTTATAACCCCCTTTTAAATAAAGTATTTTGAATGCCATATAGCCTAAAATCTAAGTTACAACGAACTTAATTTATATTCCAATTTTCATATAAATTGGTTCAGCCATTATCGCGTGAAAAGGTAACAAACATACAGACAGATATACAAACAAAAATTTCAAAAATGCGATTTTCGGTTTCAGGGTGGTTAATTATATATGTTAGGACCAATTATTTTTGGAAAATCGAAAATTACCAGAAAAATTTCGGCTACAGATTTATTATTAGTAGAGATTATTATTATTATTATTATTATTATTATTATTATTATTATTATTATTATGAATTTTGTCGTTGTTATTAGAGAGCGGAATTTAGGCAAAAACCTCAGTTTTTCTTTGATACGGACGGCTTGAGATTTAATATTTACATTTTTCATGGAGAGAGAGAGAGAGAGAGAGAGAGAGAGAGAGAGAAATCGTCCGGCCTTAATTAAGGATGAGCACGAGGATCCGGAAATTAATAGCAAATAAAAATATAATTAATTAAATATGAGTAGTGTTATAAAAATAAAATGTAATAATTAAGCGCCACTGATTATCAATTATAAAATAAAATCTTAGAAGATGACTTTAAAATTATACTTATAAATAAAAGATTTTATTTAAAATTAGCATATCCTTAATTATGGCCTTCTGTGTGGTATAAATGAAATTGTACAATCTGCAGGGAATCTTTAAGAATTTGCGAGATGATTTTTTTAATTTCAAAAGATGATATTGATAATTGTTTTAAAATTATATGTAAATTTTGGTAAAGAACTTCGAGCACCAAAAAATAAACCTGTCACTGACCAATTGAAGAGAGGAATGTTATACTTGGCACAAAGATAGGGAATACGTGGTTCATAAATGGCCCTCTTTTCATGATCAACCTGATGAGCTTGTTTTAGATTTCTCTCCATGCGTATAGTTGTATCTATGATAATAGATAGGTGTAAATAAAGGGTGTTATAGTGCCTAAAATGCCTTTTTCGACATTAGTACCTATTTTTATTTTTGCATTATTTTTCGTAATTGAGGCGCTGACATGGGAAAGGTAGTAATTTTCAAAAACAAAATTTTTCAGGGGAAGCAAAAACAAATTTATGAACACTTTCTCACTTACATTATTACAGAAACTGCTTTAAATGAAAGGCATACACTCATGTTTGTGTTACATATGAAATTTGAAAAGTCTGGCACAGATTTATCTGTGAAATCCTACTTTTGAAAATACAACATTGAAATCACTCCTTAGCCAAACTGAGAATTAACGTTATTTATATATTATGCACAAATTTTTCGGTAAAATGCATGATACTTTTCATCGAGGAAGTCTAACACAGATAACAAGTCTCTTTTTTGGCATCAGGGACGACTGGTCTTCTTTCAAGGCGTTGCAAGCATTGCAAGTTAGTGATTGACGTTAATGACTGTCCTTTCTTAAAAATCCTGTGCTCTGTCCACATTTCCAGGTCATTAAATGACTGTCTTGTTTTTATTAGAGGAAAATCAGCTCTTGAGAGTCTAATCCAGTTGAGGGTGCTGATTTTGATTGGAGTTGTATTCAAAAACTTGTCACATTCTGCAGAAAAGTCGAAGAAATCCTCATCCTTCATCATTATTACATTATTAGGCCTTACCTCTTCTGGAACCATGGTCTTGCATCTTTTTTTCTTTTCTCTATGATGCCAAATTCCCTATCACATGGCATGTAGGAATGTTCTGAAACCAGGAATTTCAAGTCCACTGAATCAAAATGTTTCTTGGCAATAATGTAAATCAGGACCATTAGAATCATCCGATTCTTATTCTGCCCTGCACAGTTATCAGCCCATATTTGTCTAGACACACTCTGATGTTGTAAAAGGGGTTACTACCTTCTCCGCGCCAACAGCTTTGCACATACAACTTACAACATCTATGGCCGGTTTCACCAACCTTCGTTATCATTATAACGTCTCGTTAAATAATTTAATGACACGTTAGTCAGTTTTTGTGTTTCACCAAGTATCATTATTGCTAACGCATCTTTAAATTCATCGTTAATTTATTAGGACCTATTCGTCGGGTTAAAACAGTAACGATGCGTTAAGAAGTCAACAACATGGCGGACGTAATTATTCGATGATGAAGTTCTTTATTTAGAACTTCAACATAACGACGAACTTATATGTTGTAATAACACTCGGAATAATCATTTTGAAGATTTAAGTGATAAAGAATTCCACGAAAGCTACACATGAAGGAAATAAGTAGTAAGAATGATTCTAGAAGAAACTGAATACCGGTATACTGTATAGGTTAGAATACGACAGATAGAAATCACCCACTTAACGCCTCTTCAACAGATTCTTCTCGTTTTAAAATAATGTTGCGGGATGTTTTGAAATAGTAATTGATGATATGAACGGGGTATCAAAAGCTGTATTGTCTAGATATGTGAATAAATTATCAGACGTACTACCAACATTACAATAGTCATTATTTCTATAGGCCTAATAAGCTTATAGCTAAATTTTATGTTGTCATAGACAACATAGATTGTGTACATGTTCCAATCGTATATCCTAGCAGTAATATAGCCAAAAGATTCTGCAATAGAAGACCCTATTTTTCCTTCAATATGCAAACAATTTCATAGGCTATGTAACGCTCCGCATAGAAAAATTGTGGCTAAACTAGCGCTGAGGTAGTTTCCTTCGTACACTGCTTATACAACTTGCACATACGAATCTGTGACAGGTTATGTTTGATTAGTTTAATTTTTTGTTATGCCTTGCATATACGATCAACTGCATTACCACAAAAAATCCCTTATAAGTTCAACGATTTTCACTTTTACCTCAGAACTACCTCAGCGCTAGTTTATTGAAATTTTAATAGGTTAGAATACGACAGATAGGAATCACCCACTTAACGCCTATCCAACAGATTCTTCTCGGTTTAAGATAATGTTACGGTCTACACGGATAGCACAACATTCCAAAGGAGGATGCCTTTTAAATGTAAAGGGTGCAAAGAGATTTTCTTTTAGGAGACAATGGATACCCCTTAAAATCCAATTTAATGACATCTCTCCTGAATCCTGCCACACAAGCATGGCAAAATTGTTACAGGGTACTAATAAATCTGCATGAAATACAGTGGAAAAGTAGTATGCAATTTATGGAAGAGGCGATTTCCCGTCCTAAATTTAGGCCTAATATAACTGCTTAGAATGCTTTGTATATAATTAATTGTGGCATCAATTTTTAAGCTGACGACCTTGTAGTCAGCTAAATTTTCTCAGATTTCCTTTAGAAGCTACAATTTAACTGCTCTACATTCTTATTATTTACATTTGGAAGCAGCTGTCTTTTTTTTTTTTTAATTGCGGTATGACAACATACTGTATTTAGGAAGATGTTATTAAAATTACTGCCTCTTACCCGTTTGCCTATGATTGTTTCCTCATGCCAAACAAAGTCAGCCATGATCATATGTAACCAATGAAATTCGCGATTTCGAAGCCATGGTCGTATGAAAAACAAAACATGCAAGATACAAGTACAAAATCCCCTCGTTAGTAAACGCCTGTTAATTTTAAAGATACGAGGCTTGGTGAAATAGTCAACTTTTAAAGATTCCGTTAAAATTAAACTATCCATTTGTTGACAAGTCGTTTGTGCTGATTTAAAGAAGCTTGGTGAAACCGGCCACTAGTGACTACGTTTCCAACTTCGTTTCATTACATACGGACATACTACGTTCTCTGTGCCATTGGCATGGCCATTTACTACCTTCTCAATGAAAAACCTAAAAATTCGAATTTTTGGCAGTTACGACCTTTCCCATGTCAATGCCTCAATTGTTTACTGTTTTTCTTAACAGTCTGTACCGTTTACATTCCAACTCCTTCCTAGCAGTGAACAACACAATAGAAAAGTACCTCCGGGCCACCTTCTCATTCTTATAATCTTTCAATCCTAAAATTCCAACTTTTAGCCGGCCTGGATAGCGTAGTCGGTATAGCACTGGCCTTCTGTGCTCGAGGTTGTGGTTTCGATCGCTGCCTAGTCAAAAAAGAAACAATTCTCAAATAAATTTGCATTTCTAACAAACATAAAACATAACGTTAATATATTTTCACTTGAGATTGCACACTTGATCGCAAACATATGAAAAGAAAATTCCTAGCCTTTTAATAAGGGCCTAGTAATTAAATAAATACTGGGGAACGGATTATTATACACTGAAAGGTAGAGATGATGTTTCAAATATGCTACTTGATTGTTTATACATTTATAACAGTTGCCAAAGTAGATAAAAGTTCAGTCACGTATAAACAACTGTGGCGATTCAAGGCTGTTTGACATTCGGGACTTCGGGAGTGATCAATCTTGACGTCTCGAAACACTCGCAAGCAGTCTTTACGTGGACGACTCGACGTAGACAACATTGTCGTGCAGGTTTTCGGCTTTGCGGGCGCTGTTAGTCTTGCTTTCTCGATCGTTGTTCATCTCTAGTGCTGGCCGTTTTCGCTCGAGCGCCAAGTAGTTCATAGCATAATCCGATAGGTAGCGCACATGCATAATGAGTAAAATTGTCACGCACGATAAATCCTCGAACGGTATAAGCCGAGCGTTAGACATTCGTTCTTGTTACAGTGATGAACTGTGTAGTAACATCATAGATGTTTATCATTTCAAAACTTTGCAGTGTTTAACTGACCTCTCCGTAGTACAACTACAAAACTTGCTTTAAAATGTAATATAAATGTTGTAGGTAATTTTTTTTCACACAGGAGTGATTTCTAGTAATAATAATAATAATAATAATAATAATAATAATAATAATAATAATAATAATCTCTAGTAATTAGTGTATCAATCTTTGCGTCTATAACAGTTGTGCAGCATGATTATTTGTTTTATTATATATTCTGTCACGTTATCTCTGTACTAATATTGTTATTAATCTACTGCTATATCAATATTTTGTAAAACGTTTCTACATTGTCGCAGTATATAGGCGGAACACTATGTATGGACCTGTCATATTATATATGTGGTAAATCAAATATTGAATACCGGTAATTATTAATTAGCAATAATAACTGTATATCGATATTTTTCATACTATTTTATTTATAACTTCATGTTCCTGTTCTATTAAACGTTTGTGATAAACGAAGAAAATAAAGCCTTACTTTTACCGTGTGAGCAAAACATATGTGTATCTTATCTGTCGCCTTCCATACAAGATAAGACATTTTGGTGAGATGACCTTGTACTGTGCTTCTATTTATTATGAGCGCATCACGACCGATCGTATCTCACTCGAGGGTGCGACACTCGACCGAGTTCAAGCGAGCGATTTAACTCCAATGCAGCACTATGGTGGTGGTGTATTCTAGACGACTCATAGATCTGCATAAAAGGTACCGGAACCTTTCAGTTTCTTCCTTGCCTGGGCAGCAAAATTGGCAGGGAACTTATCCATCGCGGATGGAATGAATGCGCGTTTTGACTAACGTGATGTAGGGATGCTCCATATCCTGGCCGATAATCTAAAGGCGTGTTCTGAATGGAAACAGGGTGATGTTGCCATGGTTACTTGTTAACGTTTCAAAGAGGTGATTGTCCTGTTGACTCTGAAACACGCCACCAAAATCCCTGGTATGTACCGACAAGTGTAATTATTGTATCTTTGCAGACAACGCGGTAGTGTAGAGCTCTTTCTCCCACGAAATGTTTCAGTGGGAATGCGAGGCAAGCTTTGTCTTCATTTAGTTTGGAAATTTGATGGATTCTGGCGATAAAGTAAACGTGTGGTTTCTGTGTACAGACGTGGCCAATTTAGACTGAAACGTTTTTCTTTGAAACATAATATAATTCGTTGTATCAACTACAGCAGTGATGTCAAAGCAAGCTCATTTTTCTGACCTTGACGTCGTGCGCGGGCAGCAAGCGCTAAGTATGGAAAGAGGAAGGGTTCTGTATATGAATAAGCAACCTGTTGGATTAAGAAAACAGTGGTGCACAAACTTCAAATGGAACGTGAAATTTTATGTCATTTTTATATGGCTTCTTTCTGTTTAATATTATCTATATTGTCTGTAAAACAAAAGTACTAACACTGATTTCTTAATATTGCACTTGTGTTTTAAATCTTAATAATATAATAGAGAGTTAAGAAGGAATATTCACTTAAATTCCATAGTAGTATAATATTATACTGTATTAAGTGGATGAAACACATCATTCATAAAGAAAGTGATATTCCAAAGAAACAGATTGAGTATGACATGATAAGTTAGAATTTATATTGATGGTATCTTTAGCCTTACAAAGGTAATCAATAAACTAATCAAAACAATATTGCAGTACAAAGCAAAGTTACCTAGGTACGGTATCTGTTTTAAGTGTAACTAATATTACATAACAAAACTCTTATCGCATTATGCTTTTAAGGTGATATTTGTGAGCAACTTCCTATCATCAGAATATTAAATTATTTTCTCGAAATCTGCTGAAGCTATAGAGCTGACATTTTTACAACACATGGGCACGTATCTTTTGCTTATGATGTAACAGCAGTTGCTTTGTTAATTCATTTCCTTGCAAACAAATTCCATGCGAATATTTTCAAAATTTCCAATACCCTATCTTCAGTAATACGTATATAAGGTATATTAGATTTACGAAAACATTCTGTAAGGCTACTAAATAAATAGGCCTATACCTGAAAATTTCACTTTTCTATACAAAAAGTTGAGAAAATATTTCTTTTGAATAAAAAAATCAAACTTACGAAAAATGGGCATTAAAATTAAACTTACATTCTTATAATGCACTTATACTTCTCAGGCAAATCTAAAAATTAACATGGATACAGTTTTAATAATTTGTCTTCCCTTTATCTATTGAATCAGAGCTGGCCATCCCTGAATATAGCTCGACCAAGCGGTATATACCACCTCTTTCGTCTCTCTTTCCTTTCCGCTGTAAAGCGCTCAGGCTCTCCTTGGCTCTGAAGCGCGCGCTTGCTCCTGTGGGCATCAATTGACATGCCTGAACTACAGTATAATTCACAGAGTTTATGTTGTTGTAAATATGATTTATTATTATTATTATTATTATTATTATTATTATTATTATTATTATTATTATTATTATTATTATTATTTAACGAAGTACATATGATATTTCCGTGCAGATATTTTGCGTCATCATATGTGCCACTGTCATACATCTACGACGCAGTGCATGAGGGTAGGCCACTGGAGGGAACCCAAGAGGTGGAACTTAAACTGAGAGGATTCGATTCGACATCGGGATGGGAATCCTGTGTGCTTAGTGGATAGAGCGTCAGCACGTAGAGCTGAAAACCCGGGTTCAAATCCCGGTGCCAGAGAGAATTTTTCTCCGTTCCACTCATATTTCATCATATGGTGACGCAGAATAACAGCACGGAAATATCATATGTACTTCAGTACATCGTAATAATATATATATGAAAAATAATCACTTTGTGATTTAAGACGGCGCTTATTCCGTCGGATCCCTGCCACTTAGTCACTCATAACGAGTGCACCTCTACACATGTGTGGACATTGTGCCACTGTCATACGTCTATGACGCAGTGAATGAGGATAAGCCACTAGAGGGAACCCAAGAGGTGGAACTTTAACTGAGAGGATTCGAGCCGACATCGGGATGGGAATCTGGTGTGGCTTAGTGGATAGAGCGTCAGCACGTAGAGCTGAAAGCCCGGGTTCAAATCCCGGTGCCGGAGAGAATTTTTCTCTATTCCACTCATCTTTCATCATATGATGACGCAGAATAACTGCACGGAAATATCATATGTACTTCGGTACATCATAGGCCTAATAATATATGATATGCGAAAAATAATCACTTAGTGATTTAAGACGACGCTTATTCCGTCGGATCCCGGCCACTTAGTCACTCATAACGAGTGCATCTCTGCACATGTGTGGACATTGTGCCACTGTCATACGTCTATGACGCTGTGCGTGAGGGTAGGCCACTAGAGGGGACCCAAGAGGTGGAACTTAAACTGAGAGGATTCGATCCGACATCGGGATGGGAATCCGGTGGGGCTTAATGCGTCGGGTTCAAATCCCGGTGCCGGAGAGAATTTTTCTCTATTCCATTCGTCTTTCATCATGTAAATTTGATTGTTTGCATCTTTTGATATATTTGTCCAATGGTCAGATATATTTAGTCTGGCTGTGTTGGTACTATTGGTGTTTTAATTATATACTGTAGAACAGTGGTTCCCAAACTTTTTTGATCGCGGATCCCTTTCGAATCGAAAAAACATTCACGGATCCTCAATTTAAATTATACTAAAATAAATTGAATAAGTTATTCGCTAGATTAATACAGATGTAAATTCAATAGGCCTCCATATTTATATTCTGTATGTATTTAACATCCACACTATATCTACAACTACATTAATTGCATAGTCATGAGTTCATGAACATACAGTAGTATTTATAAACTGCGTGTATTTTTTCAGTAATTACATGCATAATTGTAAAAAAGTACCTTCAAATTGCCAGTGTGAAGAATGGTGTATTTTCCGCGTTGAGAATTTCTTTTAAGTTGAAGGAGATTGAAGGAAGTTTAATTCTCATATCTGATGTGGCATCCAGGCGATGACGGAATTTTGATTTTGTTCCTGCATATTGTGAAAGTACTACCTCGCACAGATATGTTGTTGGAAATGGGAGCAGTTTCGCCACTGCTTATCTACAAATTTTTTTAATATTCCTGAGAAAGACATTGCGATGATACGCCACTCGCAGGTCAGAGACAAATACAAATGGAACGAAGTTTGGCTCCAGTGAGTGAGAGGGTGAGGGTTGGGGGAGGTAGGAAGCAAGAGAAATGCATAGCTATCATTGCGAGCCACAATGTGCTCGCGAGTCACATATTCACCACGGCTGCCATAGATAATTATTTCTTTTTTTACTGCCTGTTACTTTTCTTCTTCCTGCCAATTCGTGACAGTTTACTTATAACACGGACTACCCCCACTAAATCAAGTTTAATCTCTGCTTATGTGCAAGAGTATACATCCTCGAATACTGGTCTTACATTGTTGTTCAATCCAGGCAAACGCTCGGGCTGCTATAGATTATCGAGTGATGAGAATATTAACCGGCAAAGCCCCAATTTCATATCCGCTATGTTCCTGTCTTATAGCAGATACGAATATCGATATTTGGAAGTGTTACGTGCAACTTGGAATGTGTTTAGTTGTTGGCGAAGTTCCTTCGTACTTCACTAGGAACTAAAAAAATTGCAGTGTATTTATAAAATCAATTTGACTTCGTTAGACGTCTTTATTCCTAGTATGTAATAAAGTTCACAGGTTTTAATTGGTTGTCTTACGATGTTTTATCAATTGCTTTGGTTATCTAGCGTCTGATTGAGGTGAAGATGATAATGGCGGCGAAATGAGTCTGGGATCCAGCGCTGAAAGTTACCCAGCATTGTTCTTAATTAATATTTGAGGAGAAAAATTCGCTTCGGCCCCGGGGATGGAACCCGGGTCCTTGATTCTACGTACCAAGCGCTCTGACCACTGAGCTACGCCGAATTCAATCTACAGCACCGGATCGAACTCTCCTCCTTCAGTGTTCCCCTGACAAATTAATAAATCCATAATATTGTTCTTAATGGGTTCAGGGAAATCCCCGGGAAAAATCTCAACCAGTTAACTTAGTCTAACCATATTATAATTATGTACCGAAGTACATATGAGCCCACATCTGTGGAGTAACGGTCAGCGCGTCTGACTGCGAAACCAGGTGGCCCGGGTTCGAATCCCGGTCGGGGCAAGTTACCTGGTTGAGGTTCTTTCCGGGGTTTTCCCTCAACCCAATACGAGCAAATGCTGGGTAACTTTCGGTGCTGGACCCCGGACTCATTTCACCGGCATTATCACCTTCATATCATTCAGACGCTAAATAACCTAGATGCTGATACAGCGTCGTAAAATAACCCAATAAAAAAGTACATATGATATTTCCGTGCAGGAATTCTGCATTATCATATGATGAAGGATGTATGTATGTATGTATGTATGTATGTATGTATGTATGTATGTATGTATGTATGTATGTATGTATGTATGTATTTATTCACACTGCAATGGGTATATACCCGGTGGCAGTGGTAACTAATTACACTCAATAAAGACAATAATAAACACAATTAATAAAAATAAAATTAATAATAATACTAATAATTAATACTAACAATAATTAATAATAATAATAACAACAGGGAACATCCTAAATTAAATGAAGCACGATCGGTTAGAATGGCTAGAACATAGAAAAATTCTCTGGGGCACCGGGACTCGAACTCGGGTTTTCAGCTCTACGTGCTGACGCTTTATCCACTAAGCCACACCGGATTCCAGTTCCGATGCCGGATCGAATCTCCTCAGTTTAAGTTCTACCTCTCAGTTTTTCCTTTTGTGGCCTACCCTCATGTACTGTGTCACAGAATATGTGACAGTGGCACAATGTGCAACGCATTATGTACAGGGGTGCACTCATTACGAGTGACTAAGTGGCCGGGATCCGACGGGATGAGCGCCGTCTTCAATCATAAACGGTGCTATGCGTAGAGATTTCGCTAGCCCGCTCTACGAGCGTGCTAAACTAGCCCCGGCTATCGACTGGTTACTTGTATAGGATTCATATCATATGATATCGCTAACACTGGTTTATGAATACGAAAAATATTAGTTCGCTGATCATCCATCGGAAGCCCGCGCTAAGAATATCTATGAATATGGCCCTTAGTGATTACTTACGTGTATTATTATTATTATTATTATTATTATTATTATTATTATTATTATTATTATATTATTTTTTATGAATTATGTAATTTTTATTTTATTATTCAGCATTCACTTTATATGTCCATATCATATACAATCTAGTTTTAAATATTGTAATATGTAATCATCATGTAGCTTAGCCATAATGTTTCCACACGTAGTATTCATATTCTTGTAGTGTTACGTATTCTGAAGATGGCAGTTTATGCCGAAAACGTCTAACACTGTAAATGTTGTAATATGTTGCTAATTATAGCATTGCGTTTTTGAAAAACAATTTGACGGACATACCTATTCAATTATCCAATAATTCGTTATTTACATCTGAAGTTTTAAAGGTTTTATGGGAACATCTTGTAGATTTCCTAATACAGCTACTAGGAAGTTTTTCTTTAATTTAGGACAAAGTGTGTACCGTGCGGTACAATCGAGAGGACTGCAGACGAATTACGATGACACCTAAAACAGAACTTTCAGGCACTCCTCATGAACTATCAGGCTCAGACTTGCATGCAAGGAGAAGTAAGTAAAGGTAAATGAACAAGCATGCTTTTCCCTGTAGAAAAATAATTAGTGTTTTTGATCGATCAAAATATTTAATCGATTAACTATTTGAATTTAATCTATTAATCCATAGATTAATCGAATTTTGTTCGATTTGAAAACATGTTTTAATCCTACTGTAATACACAATTATTGTTAAATTTGTGTTCGGTGATAAGCATAAGTATTAAATTAATGTTGTATATCTGTATATATCGTATGGTTATATTACAAAAACAAATAATTTAATTACTTACAAACATATTTATTATGAGGCTTATAATTTTTGTGTCAATTTCTCCGGGAATTTTTGAGACAAACATAAATAACAAAAAGTGAGAAAACTCATCTAGTTAATACTGCTTCATCTATGATTTTAAACATGCGAGTGCATTCACATGCTCTGAATTAAGTGCCGCTCTACTTTTAGTAACAATGTTTCCTGCATCACTAAACACGAAAAAACTTGTTTTCTGTCAAGCACTTCTCCACGATCATTCAATTTAAATCCAAACGTTTCACCGAGTTTACGTCTAAAATTCTCATATGACATAATGGAGTTTACACTTTTCACAAACCACACAAAACTGAATTTTTCTCTTTATCAAACTAAACACACAACCTTCATACACAAACTCAGTACAGAAACTGCAACTGCAAAACTACAGCGGTCAAAACAGAAGATCGAATCGAATTACCAGATTTTAAAAAGAGAAGAAGGTAGTTACGTTATCACTTGCACACGCTTGCTATTTTAAACGGGATTAGGGGGACGAATCCCAGAAAAGTATGTATTTCATTTGCTAGGAACGTGATCTGACAACAAGGTGGAAGCTTTCTTGGAAAACTATAAAACTTAATAAGGGTTTTGCATTGTGTTTCAACTTTCAATAGGGATAGACTAGGTCACTATCCTCATATTTCCAGCTCTTCCTGAAGTGTTTGTGCAAAGATTTTCCCTACTCTAACTGGTTTACGGTTAGAAAATAACATTACTCTTGTGCTTTTAAGTAAGCAATTTTCGAGAGTGAAATATTGTCGGAATTTCTAGTATGAGCTTGTATTAACAAAATAATAATTAATATCAACTACAACTAATTAATTTTAATCGACTCGATTATTCGATTACATATTTTTGATCGATTAATCGATTAAATCCCACAGCACTAAAAATAGTGTATTTCGATGAGTTAACATAGATAAAATAAAAGTAAAATCAAGGCTAACTCTAAATAAAAGTTGGACCTATTAGTCGTGCGTTGCGAGTGGGTTATTCTCCCGATATTCTTCTTACTATGGAAATCACGACAGAACATTCGACCTTGAGTGTCGAACACGGAACTTTCCGTGGCTAGCCCCCTTGGTGAGAGGACAGAATATCTGACATTTTATAAAAACTGGTTTAATCTGAGAGTGTGTTGATGTTCTCTCGCGACATTGGTGGAATCACCTGCCCAAGTCGTAAGAAAACAGAAATAAAAATACGAATATCAACTGTTGGTGAACATCACAAGTTGCAGTAAGTTACCAGGAAATTCTACAGCCTCGGCGTATTTTTACACGTTTCGACAAGGCCATTTCACGCTTGGTTTCTCATTTATAATAGATCTCCATTATCGGTTTAAGTGCAAAATGTCACAAAAACGCTACACGGAGCTTCGATACGCGGTGACCTTTGAGAAGAACAGCCTGAAATGACTCGTAGAACGTGACACGAGACAGGCCGAGTGATAGTGGATACCAGAGATGAACAAAACTAACTGCCTCTCTCGCTCGCTGTGTTCGTTGCATTTGTTTTTCGAGTCTCGTCTCGTCATTCTCGTGCGCTTCGAGTCTCGCTCGTCATTCTCGAAATAGCATTTGGTCGGCGTGGAAAGATTTCGTAACTTTGAATAACATACATCATTGAAATAAATAACATTATAAATGTTTAAATGAGACAAAAAGACAAAACAGAACAGCATCTTAGTTATCAAAATTTTCTGGTTCTATTATAGGGTAAACATTGGTAATTTCGTGATAATTTCATGAAAAATTAATTTAAAATGCAAATGTGTAAATATATCCTTATTCCGATTTTTTCATCTAAAAGACGATAATTTGCTGTATAAATCTGGAGGCATAAAAGATTGGATTCGTTCTTGAACAAGTGCCAAAAACCACTTTCACAACTTAAGCTAAAAGGTTGGTTATTTCGTGATAACCTTGGTAATTTCGTGATATTACATTGATAATTTCGTGAGAGGTAGAAGAATTGTGGAAAAATTCATTAAAGTCAAATGAAATTCTCATTTATTGTTACAAGACTTCAAACATTGTAATTCCGTCTAATATTCATAGCAATAAAACATAGAAATACATATCAACACATAATAAGAATGAAATCAAAGTAAAAATTGAAATTTAAAAGGGATCTTCTTTGCCCTGAAAGGGTGAACACTTTTATTACGGACTTTACTATAGCCTATTTTACTACGGTAACTCCAAAAGTAATTAATAACATTTGTTTAAAAATTATATTTTTATCCTAGATCTTTGCTATTTTCACAGAATTTAGATACATCCTTTAGGAACAAGATGTCACTTTTCCACATAATCCCCGTCCCTTTCAACTGCCTTACATAACTTAGGAACGAGGGCCTGTAGACCAGCACGGTAAAAGTCTGGACCAACACGTCTGAGCCACTCTTTAGCAGTGTGCACAAGGGAGTCATCTTCTAATCTCGTTCCGCGAAGGGGTCCTTCAGTTTACCAAAGAGATGGTAATCGCACGGTTCCAGTTCAGGACTGTAAGGCGGATGTTTCAGTGTTGTCTATCCGAATTTTCTGATCTGGTCTGTGGTCTTGTGACTGACATATGGCTGTGCGTTGTCGTGCAATAGCAGAACATCCTGCTTCTCCCGATGTAGTCGAACATGACTCAGTCTAACTTGAAGTTTCTTGAGAGTTTCCGTATACGCGTCAGAATTAATGGCGGTTCCGTGTGGCATGATGTCCACAAGCAAGAGTCCTTCTGAATCGAAAAACACAGTAGCCATAACTTTTCCTGCCAAAGGTGCACTTTTTAATTTATATTTCTTTGGTGAATTTTCATGATGCCACTTCATTGTCTGCCTCTGTCTCCGGTCCAAAATGATGGAGCCATGTTCCATCTTCTGTCACAATTCTTGCAAGTAAGTCATCTAGCACTTCTCATTGGCACTTAGTATGATAAAAAATCAAACAGAAGCTACACTGAACCCATTGCGTCCCCATTTTCTTTTTTTATCACATCTTATGTTCAGATTTCTAAAATTCGTATTGTAATGCAATTTTTAAAGTAGTATAAAATGTAACGCTTAATGCTCAACAAAATTTCGCCTCAAACAGCTAAGATTTCTATCAGTAAAGCTAAGCTTATATGGCGACTACAGCTTTATCTAAAATTCCAAAAACATTTCCTAAAATTTCTTTAAGATATAATAAATCATTGTACCAAATATCATATGCTTACCTTTAGTAATAAGCCTGTAATGTAATTGCAAACATCCACAAAATTTGTACGCCTGAGAAATCGACGCTAACTTGCTCTCTCCAAACATAAAAGCTCACTGAAGCAGCTACAATATTCACACAAAGCGTAGCTGTATGTTTCTGGAAACCGGACAACATGTGGAATCCCTTGGCGGAAATTTGGATCTCGTAACACCATTGGTTAGTTCACAAAAGAGCAAAGAAAAAGTATCACGAAATAACCACTGTTACGAAATTACCAATGTTTACCCTATATTACCTATGGTTATATAAATAGAAAAGAAAACACTTCTAAAATAAATTTGCATTTTTAAGAAAAATAAAACATAACGTTAATATCTTTTTACTTGAGATTGCACACCGGATCTTAAACATATGAAAAGAAAATTCCTAGCCTTTTAATAAGGGCCTAGCAATTAAATGAAGACTGGGGAACGGATTACACTCAGCAACAAATTTTTACTTTTTGTCTTGCTCCGAAATAAAAATAGGTGAATATTATTTAATATGTGTGCCATAAATATGAATTTAAAATCGAAATTTCCCCATCACGTACCATCTTCCGGGAAAATGAATTTAATTGTTTTTGAAAGAACTTATTTGTTTTTAATTTTTCACTGCTACTGATAAAATTACAACACATTAGAAATTAAAAATTCCTCATAATACTTGAAAAATGTGTACTATATACAAAAAAATATCTTTCATACATAAAACAGAACAATAAAAATATTTCATGCGTATAATAAGAAAAATCCCGGAATTTGAACTTATATTTAAAATGATTTTCTGGATGACTAGACCCGGGACTGTATTTTACAAGGAACCAACAATAGTATGCAAGCATGCTGGATGATGATCTTCCTTTATATCGCCTTTCCATTTCACATATTTCTTGATGAAATCTTTCCCCGTGCTCGTCGCTTACCGCTCCAAAGTTAGGAGGATAGAAATCCAAATGAGAATGTAAAAAGTGTATTTTGAGAGACATAATACATTCCATTTTGTCATATGCACTTAACATGGTTTCTACAACAAGTTCAATGTATTTCTCCGCCTTGAGCAAATGTCTTTGAAAGTATGCCATGCCATTCTTTCTGTAACGGAAAATTTTTCCTCAAACAAAGGGTCATCGATAACTTTGTGTATTTGTGGACCGATGAAAATGCCTTCTTTTAATTTGCCTTCACTCAAACTGGTAAACTTTTCCTTTAAATACTGAAAACCACACTCTTGTTCATTGCATAGACCTCACTTTGAACTGTTATGAAGTTTACTGAATAGAAGGGACCAATATATGTTTATTTATTAGAAGTACAATAAAACATACCAATAACCATAAGAAACCGGAAATAATTCATAAACTCATGAAATGCATTAGCTTTTGTTTTGGTTTATACCCCAACCCACCCCAGATGTTCCCTGGAGGAGCGCTTATCGAAAAGTGAAATCATAGTATATCTTAAAATCCTACCTGATACGAAGAAAAGAGATGCATTTTCGGATTCAGCGCATATCAAACCATAAGAGACACATTGTTTTAAATCGGAGCGAAATTCTTGTTGTTCAGCATAATTGAAAAAATAAAACCATATTTACGGAATAAATAGTTTGCTATTAAACATATTCAATTAATTAATTCATTTATTGTTTAAACTTACTTACTTAGTTACTTACTGGCTTTTAAGGAACCCGGAGGTTCATTGCCGCCCTCACATAAGCCCGCCATAGCTCCCTATCCTGAGCAAGACCAATCCCGTCTCTATCATCATATCCCACCTCCCTCAAATCCATTTTAATATTATCCTCCCACCTACGTCTCGGCCTCCCCAAAGGTCTTTTTCCCTCCGGCCTCCCAACTAACACTCTATATGCATTTCTGAATTCTCCCATACGTGCTACATGCCCTGCCCATCTCAAACGTCTGGATTTAATGTTCCTAATTATGTCAGGTGAAGAATACAATGCGTGTAGCTCTGCGTTGTGTAACTTTCTCCATTCTCCTGTAACTTCATCCCTCTTATCCCCAAATACAAGGCGCATCCAGAAAGTAAGTTTCCCGATTTTTTCCGTTGAAAGTAAACGTAATTAGGCGTGTCAATTGCGCATGCTTAACAGATCTATGACGTATCAATCATATACTAGCCGGACAGGTCCCGCCTGGTGCCAGTAGCGTGGCAGCAGTGGTCCGAAATGGAAGCTCTTATTCCTTTTCCCGCCGCCTGCGAGGTTCGGTCGGTGATAAAGTTCTTTAATGCACAAAGCATTGCGCCAATTGAAATTCATCGGCAGCTCTGTCAGGTGTATGGGCCGAACATCATGAGTAAGCAGATGGTGCGTCTCTGGTGTAGGCAGTTTTCCGAAGGTCGTCAAAGTGTCCATGATGAAGAGCGCAGTGGGCGACCGTCCCTCATCAATGATGATCGTGTTGAGCTGGTGCGGCAGTGCATCATGGAGAACCGTCGCTTCACGATTACGGAGCTGAGCAGCCATTTTCCGCAGATATCGCGATCCTTGTTGCACGAGATTGTCACTAAGCACCTGCTGTTCAAAAAAGTGTGTGCCAGGTGGGTGCCGAAAAACCTGACACCCGAACACAAAATGCAACGTTTAGGAGCAGCACTGACATTTCTGCAACGATATCACGATGACGGCGACGAGTTCTTCCACAGGATCGTCACGGTCTCATCGAATTGGATTTCGCACTTCACCCCGGAAACCAAGCATCAGTCAATGTATTGGCGGCATAGTGGATCTCCGGTCAGGGCGAAATTCAAATAGACGCTGTCGGTACGGAAAGTGATGTGCACGATGTTCTGGGACAGGAAGGGCATTCTGCTCATTGACTTCCTTCCAAGATGTGAAAGAGTGAAAGCTGACCGTTACTGTGAAACAATGCGAAAATTGCGACGTGCCATTCAAAACAAGAGGCGTGGAATGCTAACTGCAGGTGTTGTGCTCCTCCATGACAATGCTCGTCCACATACGGCTCGGCGCACAGCAGCTGTTTTGACGGAATTTGGCTGGGAGTTGTTTGATCACCCACCCTACAGTCCTGATCTTGCTCCCAGCGATTTTCACGTTTTCTTGGACCTCAAGAAATTCCTGTCCTCCGGTGAGCGTTTTGGCAACGACGAAGAGCTGAAGACGTCTGTCACACGCTGGTTCCATTCACAGGCGGCAGAGTTCTACGACAGAGGGATACAAAAGTTGATCCCACGATACGACAAGTGTCTCAATTCTGATGGTGGCTGTGTTGAAAAATAGCTGAAAGATTGCTGTACCTGTTGCCAATAAATGTTTTCCTGAAAGTGTGTGTTCTTTTTTTTTAAATAGGGAAACTTACTTTCTGGATGCGCCTCGTATTTCCCTAAAAACCTTATTCTCGAATACTCTTAATCTCTGTTCTTTTCTCAAAATGAGAGTCCAAGTTTCACAGCCATACAGAACAACCGGTAATATAACTGTTTTATAAATTCTAGCTTTCAGATTTTTTGACACCAGACTAGATGACGAAAGCTTCTCAACAGATTAATAATTGACATTTCCCATATTTATTCTGCGTTTAATTTTCTCACGAGTGTCATTTATATTTGTAACTGTTGCTCCAAATATTTGAAATTTTCCACCTCTTCGAAGGATAAATCTCCAATTTTTATAGTTCCATTTCGTACAATATTCTGGTCACGAGACGTAATCATATATCATATTGTTTGTTTATTGTTTAAACATAAGGAATAATTCTAGGTGCAATAAAAACTTTCAATTTGTTTATAGATGTATATAAAATGGATTAAGCCATAAATTATCCTAATTAGAAAAGACTCCCAATAAGTAGTATGAAATTCTAAGGCAGATAACTTTCGAGGGTTAAAAAAAAATATAGTTTTGTTTGCATAAATTTGAGTTTTTAATTGCTATTGGTTGTGATAAATTAGTTGGTTCTGTTTTCATTAAAGATAGCAATTAGTTCGCACTGCTGTAATTATACACCGAGCAGTGGCGAGATGGATTTAAGACGATCTACCGTACGAGGTGAATGAGCTGAGGTACGTTTGCTGCAATCACTGTAGAACGGCTAAAGAAAGGTATAGAAGTGCCTAGTACTGTTATACAGGGACATAATTTTATTTTTACTTCAATTTTTATTGTACCTGAGTTTTTGAATGTACTTCACTCCCACCCCTTCTACTAATGAAGTTCCAGCTGCCCTCCACACAGATCCAAGACCGAATATAGTAAAAAGCACTGAGTTAGTGACTATAGTACGTTCCAGAAATATGTTCACGATTTCCAGTGATGAAAGAGCTTTCAATAGTGAATCATATTTTCGCACAGGTACTGTCCGTTTGCCTACGTCGCATCCCGATTTCCCCCACCTGCTTCTGTTCGCCCCTCTGTAAAAGCTGGGTTGTCTTAGCTCTTTTCTGAAAATATTAATTTCTGTTAGGAATTGACGTTTACGTAATATTATACAACTGTTTAAAATAACTTAAATAAAACGGCCTCGTTAAGTAATTAACTGTCACGTGATTTCCCCCTTTCTACGATCCTGTGGCATAACCACTTGGACAGACAGTAGATAGCATGTCTGAGTAATTTTATCTGCACGGGTCGGGCAGAAGTGAAGATCGAATTTACAGTACGTAAGGTACTCTTTTATAGAGTAGGTACATGAGTTACTAGTACGAAGGACGAAACTGGCAATTGGAATTAGATGCAATAGTCTATAGTGCAATAATATGCACAAAAGAACTGAAGCCTGTATCGAAATGAACGGCCACCATTTTAAAAAATTGTGTTTAAATATTCATATTATGATTATTTTTCATTTTAACTTCATTCTCTATATTGTACGCTAATGTGCTGTAGACAGTATAATATACACTGCACACTGAATACGTTCGCATGGATAACTCAGTTCGTGAGTAATAACACTTATTGTTAATACAGTACTGTATTTTGATTAAACAAAAACCTAACGAAAACTATCGAACTCAGAATCGCGATGTTTCCTAGTTTACGTAAATGGATGAATTATTTTTCTTCCCTCCTATACCTAGTAAAGTGATTTGTTTGTGTTTTACGCCAGTATCATCGAACTACAGTCGTGGAAGGGGAGAGCATACTGTGTTTCCGGTTCTCTAAACGTACAGCCAGGTTAATGTTAGAAATGTTAGTAAAATAAAATGATGTCCCTGTATTTCTTAGCTTTTATTTCGAAACTTCAACAGTACTTTTTAATATTCTCTTCATTATCTTTTACGTGTATTTCGCGAAGTAAGAAAGTGAAAAAGGGCCAACATCTCGGTGGAAAAATGCTTGACAGAGTACAACATTCTCGTTAATTCAAGAATTCTGACTCGATCACGCACGGCCGTGACTGTTACGTGCTCGGAATGACGTAACATCTTCCATATCGGAACAATTTGCAATGGTCTGCACTTAGCCCGACACAATTGAGATTTCTGTCACGCATTACGTGCCCTTGTGCCAATCTTGTACAGAGTTGTCATGCTCCAATCTTAGAAATGAAGACGGAGAGCCGAAGGGCGCGAGATTAAATAACAGAGATGAGGATTCATGTTTTCTGCAACTTTATTTCAGGGTCAGCGCACTTCTTCAATTAAAATTACGCCGACTGCTAATAAAATTATAATTACTTCCTTCAGAACAGTTGATTCCAATTCCGCGTCGTCATGGTTTTCTCCTTTAATTTGAATCAATTATCAAGACTGGGCAGCCTTAACGCTTCATCGTCTATCACGCCCAGAAGTTTCTGACGGACGGCGATAACTCGAGTCGACGACCGAGCTGTAACGATTCACAACAAATTATAGCTCATAAATGAACGTGTATTGTGACATTTCTTCCGTATTTAACAGTTTTCATTTATCCAAAGCTAAAGCAACTGTGTGACGTATGTAATTACTAACGGGAACTTAAATACTACGTAGAAGCGAATAATGTCAGTAGAAATTAATTTCTCCGCAGAGTTATCGATTTGTGATTCGTTAAACCATAAGCCTACAAATAATTTTATTAAAAATTATAGTAGAAACGTTTCCAGAATCTGGGATGGGTGATAGTAGAAGGAAGAAAAATAAAGAGCATAAGATTTGCTGATGACGTGGTGTTGTTGGCAGAAAATGAGATACCATACGAAGTTTATAATTATAAATTATTGTTTTTTTTTCGTTTATTATTTTCTTGTTCTAAGGCTGTGGACAATTGGAGCACATGTTTGGTTACCACCCGGCTGTACATATTTGTCGTTCCGGTTCACTGACATTGAGAGTTGTGCTATTACTTTTCACTTCGTAGAGATATAGTCCAAGCTGACATAACTTAACAGTTTTGGTACGAAATTCCTAGCTTAGCTTATGACCTACATACAGGGACATCATTTTATTTTTACTAACATTTTTAATATTAACCTGTCTATACCGTTAGAGAACCGGAAACACCGCTTGCTCCCCCCTCCAAGACTGGAGTGCGATGATACTGGCGTAAAACACAAATCACTCTACTAGGTATAGGAAGGAAGAAAAGTAGTTCATCCATTTACGTAAACTAGGAAATATCGCGATTTTGAGTTTGATAATTTTCATTAGGTTTTTCTTTAATCAAAGTACAGTACTTTATTAAGAATAAGTGTTTTTACTCACGAAGTGAGTTATCCATGCGAACGTATTCATTATGCAGTGTATATTATACTGTCTACAGCACATTAGCGTACAATATAGAGAAAGAAGTTAAATTGAAAAATAATCATAATATGAATATTTAAACACAATTTGAAAATGGTGGCCGTTCATTTCGATACAGGCTTCAGTTCTTTTGTGCATATTATCGCACTATAGACTATTGCATCTAATTCCAATTGCCAGTTTCGTCCTTCGTACTAGTAACTCATGTTGAAATAATTCTGTACCTACTCTACGTACTGTAAATTCAATCTTCACTTCTGCCCGTCCCGAAAATATAAAATTACTCAGACATGCTATCTACTGTCCGTCCAAGTGGTTATGCCGCAGGATTGTAGAAAGGGAGGAAATCACGTGACAGTTAATTACTTAACGAGGCCCTTTTATTTAAGTTAAATTAAACAGCTGTATAATATTACGTAAACTTCCAATTCCTAAGAGAAATTAATGTTTTCAGAAAAGAGCTAAGACAGCCCAGCTATTACAGAGGGGCGAGCAGAAGCAGGTGGGGGAAATCGGGATGCGACGTAGGCAAACGGACAGTACCTGTGCGAAAATATGATTCAATATTGAAAGCTCTTTCGTCACTGGAAAACGCGAACATATTTCTGGAAAGTATTATACTCAGTAACTCAGTACTGCTTACTATCTGCGGTCTTGGTTCTGTGTGGAGTTGGAACTTCCTTAGTAGAAGGGGTGGGAGTGAAGTACATTCAAAAACTCAGGTACAATAAAAATTGAAGTAAAAATAAAATGATGTCCCTGTATAATACATATCAGGCACCACTCCATTTCATACTACCAGCTTTCATTATTTGCCGCTAGGGGAGCTGATTACTAGCAGTGTTGCCACTTTTTCGAATGGCTCTGTATCACCCCATTTTATCTATTTTAAGTATATCGAAGATAAACTAAAGGCATTAAACATTTCGAATCATGAACTAAGATTTTTCAACAAACTGTCGAATCTGAGCGATTAGAAGTTTTCTTTCGGTTTAGTCGTTTTAAAGCCTGGAGTGAAATATTTTGTTACTTACGTCCTGCTGTGAATTTTTTAGTGTAATCCCTACATGTTGATAATGGTTACGACGATTATGAAATTGACATGACAGACAAATAAATATTTATCTGTCCTAGGACATCTTCGTCGTGGGAATTTGAATTTTTGCGACATTGACAACCTCTGAAACGTGTGACGTGCATAATCCACACTAAAGCTTAATGCATGACGGCGACCTTAGCGGACCCGAGGACCTGAATATTTATCTTGTTATTTATTGTTCTGCTGATCTGTGATCTCTATTGGCATCCCTTATCCGATTTCAGCGAGTCATAACTCGTTTCAAAGTCCCAGAGCTTAAATTGTTAAATTGCAAACCAGAATATGGGTATTGTACACATTTAAAGTGGATGGATCTCTAAATGGAGCTTCCACCATGACATCATAGTACAGAGGAATTATTGTTCTAATAATGCAGTTTATCAGAAATTTGTGCAGAATATAACTTGTCAAAACGAAGCCACAGTCTAGTATATACAGTCACGAAGCTCAATACGTAGTAAATGTGCATCCATAGATACAGGGACATCATTTTATTTTTACTAACATTTCTAATATTAACCTGGCTATATCTTTGAGAACCATAAACACTCCTTTTCTACCCCCATCAACGACTGGAGTTCGATGATACTGGCGTAATATACAAACAAATCACTTTACTAGATATAGTAGGGAAGAAAAATAGTTCATCCATTTACGTAAACTAGGAAATATCGCGATTTTGAGTTTGATAATTTTTATTAGGTTTTTGTTTAATCAAAATGCAGTACAGTATTAACAATGAGTGTTTTTACTCACGAACTGAGCTTTCCATGCGGACGTATTCATTATGCAGTGTCTATTATACTGTCTACTACAGTACATTAGCATACACTATAGACAATGAAGTTAAATTGAAAAATAATCAAATATGGATATTTAAACACTTTTTTGAAAATGGTAGCCGTTCATTTCGATACAGGATTCAGTTCTAATGTGCATATTATCGCACTATAGACTATTGTACCTAATTCCAATTACCAGTTTCGTCCTTCGTACTAGTAACGCATGTTGAAATATTTCTGTACCTACTCTATAAAACATTACCTTACGTACTGTAAATTCAATCTTTACTTCTGCCCGATCCGAAAAGATAAAATTACTCAGACATGCTATCTACTGTCCGTCCAAGTGGTTATATCACAGGGTCGTAGGAAGGGAGAAAATCACGTGACAATTACTTAACGATGCCCTTTTATTTAAGTTATTTTAAACAATTGTCTGGGTATAATATTACGTAGACGTCCGATTCCTAACAGAAATTAATGTTCTCAGAAAATAACTAAGACAGTCCAGCCACTATTCTTTACAGAGAGGCGAATAGAAGCAGATGGGGTAAACCGGGATGCGACGTAGGCAAATGGACAGTACCTATGCGAAAGTGATTCAATTTTGAAAGCTCTTTCGTCACTGGAAAACGCGAACATATTTTTGGAACGTACTGTTTACTATGACCGTAAGGCTACTATGACTGTATATGCGGTATTGGATCTGTGTGGAGGACGGTTAAACTTCATTAGTAGAAGGGGTGAGAGTGAAGTACATTAAAAAACTCAGGTACAATAAAAATTGAAGTAAAAATAAAATGATGTCCCTGTAGTTGCTAACCACTAGGACCGTTAATATCGCCTCATTACAGACAATGCGAAATAGTACCGGCACAGTCTATTGTTCCTAGCAACCTCACAACTCAAGCTTCGTGACTGTATAGTATAGACTGTGGCGAAACTATAGCGTTCGTAGGTGTTTGAATAGGGATATCCTGAACTAGCACCAAAAGATAGCGCATGTGTACTTTGAGGGATGCGCTTTGCGTGTGCATTTGTTTTTAGGTATATAAAGATTGAGGATATACGTAGTGTATTAGTTTATTAAATACTCTTAAAAAGAACTGAAAATGGCAAATTTTTGTTATGTTCCTATATGTAAAAACCAGGGAAAGCTTTTTGTCTTCAATCAGGTCCCGAAATATTCCGAATATATGCTTTAAACCTTAAAAAATATAAGTAATTAAATTGCGCCTCGAAAGTGCTAGCTATTAAATAATAATAATAATAATAATAATAATAATAATAATAATAATAATAATAATAATAATAATAATAATAATAATTTATTTAACCTGGCAGAGTTAAGGCCATAC
This sequence comes from Periplaneta americana, assembly GCA_025594305.2. Lineage (NCBI taxonomy): Eukaryota > Metazoa > Arthropoda > Insecta > Blattodea > Blattidae > Periplaneta > Periplaneta americana. Next base: position 9,698,584 of record JAJSOF020000007.1, on the reverse strand, counting down.
GGCCTTCTCTAACACTCAACCAGGAGTAAAAACTGCGTTACAGAAACACTACACATTTACAAAGTACACAAAAACTGAATAATATAATAATAATAATAAAATGTAAACAACAAGTAAGAAGAAATCAGACATAATATATAACATAGAGAAGGAAAGAAAAAGCATAATAAAATGTGAACAGCAGGTCAAAAATAAATGAGGCCTACAAAGTATAAAAAATAAAGACAATTATTGATTGATAATAATAATAATAATAATAATAATAATAATAATAATAATAATAATAAATAAGAATAGTAATGATAATAATAAATAATAATAATAAAATAATAATAATAATAACAGGCCTAATAGTAATAATAATAATACTAATAGTAGTAATAAAATAGTGCAGTACAAAGCATACAATGAATACAATATTTTTAAGTATACACAGTAAGGAAAATTTTGTTTAAGTATAGCTCAACTTATCACATTAGAGATATACCATTATTGGAAAATATGAAAACAAAAATATAAAATAAGTTAAATATCACTAGAACACAAAAAAAAATGTGAATACGTGGAAACATGCAATACAACACTTGTCATAATAGTAAGTTAGTTTGGCAACTCGTCATAAGATAATTTTCTAACTTGGATTTGAAAGATTTCAATGTTCGGCAGCCCTTGACTTCAGGCGGCAGAGAGTTCCAGTGACGAGGGGTAGCAACAGTGAAAGATGAGGAATACAGAGATGATGTGTGAAGTGAAATTTCTAGCGGTTATCGCGTTGAGATCGAGTTAATATTATGATAGCGAGAGAGAGAGTGTGAAAACGAGCGAATAAATAATAGGGGGATGAATTGTGCATAATTCGATATTAGAGAGAAAGTGAGTGCAGATTTCTCCTCTCATGTAACCTAAGCCATGATAACTTCTCGAAAGAAGGTGAGATATGATCATAGTATCAAACATTACAAATGAAGCGGACGCACGCGTTATGAAAACGCTGTAGTTTCTGAGCGGAGTCAATCCTGAGATTACTGAACAAAACGTCGCAATAATCGAAGTGAGGTAGAATAAGTTCTGTGCCAGCGTCTGTTTTAATTTAGATGGATAATGATACAATCCTTTTAGTGAATGGAGAATATGCATCCAAAGATAGTTGCTAACCACTAGGATCGCTACTATCGCCTCATTACAGACAATGCGAAATAGTACCGGCACAGTCTATTGTTCCTAGCACCCTCACAACTCAATTTTCGTGATTGTATATTCTAGACTGTGACGAAACTATAGCGTTCGTAGATGTTTGATTACGTGCGTGGCAAGATGAAGCTCAATCAATCAAGCATAATTAAAGGAATGTTGGGCATCTGTCGAACGTGCCAAAGTCTCTCCATTCGTCGTGATGGGATTTCTTTATATGGAGTCAGTTTTACGAATAACCGTCACAGTTGTCCTCTGACGCAAACGTCGGGATGAAGTCTAAATGAAATGGGTCACGGAGCTTAATCTTATTTTTTGCGGATGTCAGATTCTCCAAATTTATGATTGACTTCAGTTTTCACTCCTTCACTTTTAAGCTGCCTTTGTTCTTAACAATTAATGCTCCGTATTACTAGGAGTCGTGATTCAAATCCCGGCTCCAAATGGATGAAATTCACATAAACAGGCCTCGGCATTTCCGACTCATGGTCGTATAGTTTGTGATACATGTACCATGGCGTTTAAAATTCCGGTCGCGTGGCAGAAACAATATCGCATAGTCTAAGCCAGTCATGTCAACTGATGCCCATAGGCGCAAGCGCGCGCTTTAGAGCTCAGAAGAGCCTGAGCGCTTTACAGCGGAAAGAAAAGAGACAGACGAAAGAGGTAGTATATGCCGCTTGGTCGAGCTATAAGCACAGTCTATATACAGTCGCGAAGCTTGAGGTGATTTTTTGCAAATCTCGTGATAAAGCGCTCCAAGCGGTTAGCAACTAGAAACAATAGACTGTCCACGGTCGACTTTGGACTGTGTCGTATTTCCATCGAGTGCTAGCTCGTTGCGTATTTCACATTGATGCTTGTGAAATGTTCGTTATTGGTTGTAATGAAAATGTTAATGGCTAAAATACAATAATTGGAATAATAATATTTTACTAGAGACGTAGAAAAATTAAGTTTGTTTTAATGAAATTTATTGATCACGTTTTATTTTCAATTCTGGTGGGATTATTATTGCTTAGGCCTACTTTTTTCAAAGGATATGTTTTTAATTATAGCTGTCAATTTTGTTGTTATTTTTATTTGTTACTTTACTAGAGACGTAGAAAAAGTCTGTCACAATAAAATTTATTGATCACGTTTTATTTCCAATTCTGGTGTGATTATTATTGCTTAACCTCATCCCACTTTGTTAACTACGTAAGCCTACACTACAGGTACCGGTACACGTAAGTTACTCCATTAATTCATATTTCCATTATTATTGTTGTAAAGAGAAATGCAAATTAATATTTATTGGTTTCATAGTTAATTATCGCTATAATCTTGAATGTGTGAAGCGATTATAGTACATTTCAGTTCGTTTTGTACAAACGAAAATAATATTAACCTATTTCTTGCAGGATCTTCGAGTTTATGGTGGAATTTAATATACTTCATTAAAATAATAAATTAAATTTATGCATTTAATATTTCAATAATGGAAGGAAGGTGTTAATTTTTCCAAAAGAACACGACAACGAAAGTGTAACATATTCTCTCGTCTGCTAGGAGAGAGATCTGTGATGATGAGGCGATAGTAGCGATCCTAGTGGTGGGCAACTACCCATGTTTGCATTTCTACTACATATTGAGCTTCGCGACTGTATATAGTAGACTGTGCTATAAGGGTGTTTCCGAGGTGGTGTTACAAACTTTCAGGGATGATGGCGAAGGGCACATGTATCAATTTGAGATAAGGAACCATGGTTCGGAAATGATTGAGTCGAAAATTATAAGCAAAATTAGTTGTGTGGAAATGGAATTGTAATTTCGCAACACATGCCCTCCTTCCCTTAACTTTTGGAACAGTTGTGGAAAGATGGTATGGGCCGGATGTCTCCTACGTGGGTACTTCGCCCGATACAATCTGTGAGCTTGTCTACTGTTCCCATTGGCTCATCCGTATTCGAAAATCATGTCTGCATATTCCATTCTCGTGTACTCCTCCATTTCACTAGGACTGATCGACTGGACACTGCAACTTGTACACATATACTGCTGTCTACAGACGTGCATATCAGGACCGACCATGTCCGTTACACATTACGCTATCTGCATTGCTTTAGTGTAGTTTCCTGTCCCCACCCCTCAGACAGCGCACTGAATGGAATACCGTAAATAGACAACGTAAACAATGTCAGGTTAATACAGTATGTATAAGATGTACAGATAAATACACATAAATAAGCTGTACAGAGAAATAAAATTATTTCATTTCCACACAAATATTTTTGCTTGTAACTTTCGACTCGGTCATTTCCGGACCAGGGTTCCTGATCTCAAATTGATACACGTGCCCTTCGCTATCATCCCTGAAAGTTTGTAACACCACCTCGGAAACACCCTGTATACAGGGTGGGCCAGCTTTGATTCAATGGATAATGTGAAGAGAAATTATTAAGTGTATCCATGTTAATTTTTATATTTGTTTAAGAAGTATAACTACATTATAAGAATGTAAGTTTTAATTTGAATGCTCATTTTTCACAAGTTTGCTTTTTTATTCAAAATGAATATTTTATCTATTTTTTTTCTTTACAGAAAAGTGAAATTTTCAGATGTGTTTATTTAGTAGCCTTACAGGTACTGAAAGAATGTTTTCGTAAATCTGATATATCGTAAATATGTAATATTGAAGATAGTGTATTGAAAATTTTGAAAATATTCGCATGGAAAATGTTTGTAAGGAAATGAATTAACAAAGCAACTACTGTTACATCATAAACAAAAGAAGTGTCCATGTGTTGTAAAAACGTAAGCTGTATAGCTTCAGTAGATTTTTTATTTTATTAGTTTATTTTACTACGCTGTATCGACATCTAGGTTTTTTAGCGTCTGAATGAAATGAAGGTGATAATGCCGGTGAAATGAGTCCGGGGTCCAGCACCTAAGTTACCCAGCACTTGCTCGTATTGGGTTGAGGGAAAACCCTGGAAAAAACCTCAACCAGGTAACTTGCCCCGACCGGGATTCGAACCCGGGCCACCTGGTTTCGCGGCCAGACGCGCTGACCGTTACTCCACAGGTGTGGACGCTTCAGTAGATTTCGAGAAAATTTAATATTCTGATGATATGAATGTGCGCACCAATATCACCTTAAAAGTATAATGCTATAAGAGTTTTGTTATGTAATATTAGTTACAGTTAAAACATATACCTAGGGAACTTTGCTTTGTACTACTCGTATAATATTGTTTTGATTACTTTTATAAGGCTAAAGATATCATGAATATCAATTCCAATTCACCATGTCATACTCAGTCTCTTTGAAATATATCATCTATTTGATCAGCGTTGCAGAAGAAGTATAACCTCAGGCATTAATGAACAAATGAAGTTTCATAAATAAGTGGCAATGTTGTAATTTTTGTTACAAGTTCTCTCGAGTAGTAATCTATGCAGAAAAACGTTCCACGTTAATAAAGAGTAAACGTGGATGTACTCGTATTTGTACGAAATGCACTGAATTTTTGCTAAACGCGTAAAAAGTTTAATAAGAAAGCTTGTGCCTTCTTTTGACAGTCATCTTTTATATTTTTCAATAGGCTACGTCGTACTCTCCTCTTCGAATTTCTGTATGCCCCATCAGTGGGACGACGTACCCCGGAGGGAAAGAAGTCTCCAACGAAGTTGGAATTCACATAGATGCAACATCAGCCCCGAGTCCCTTTGTAGGAATGGGGGATCGCACCCAACTTTTAGATTATATTCCTCCCCTCCCATCTTCCCATCGCGACAATCGTACCATGCTTAGCACTTAGATGTTGTATTTGAACATGGCTGCGTCCGTAAGTCGTTATCACATTCACGTATTTTTACTGTATCAACGACGCATAGTAACAAATGCATTTGAAAGGCATACGATGCGCTTAAAATGAATGTCGGGAAATTCAGTCCTTCACGCCAGAAGCTCCTTGCTAGCTTGTGAGTTTCGAGCCAGGCTGTTCCAAACAGAATCACTTCTTGCAGTGTAGGCTTTCACGGCCGGAGTCTATAGATTTTAGATTCATTTTCCGGGCTGAGAGGCCGTGGTCTATTAGTTGGTTTTATACCAGACGTTTCGTCTGCAACTGCGGCAGACATCTTCAGTGGAGTGGTATCCGAGGTCGCAAGACTCTTCTCGGCGTACCTGAGGCAACTGAGTTGCAGTGTAGTTGCCTCAGGTACGCCGAGAAGAGTCTTGCGACCTCGGATACCACTCCACTGAAGATGTCTGCCGCAGTTGCAGACGAAACGTCTGGTATAAAACCAACTAATAGACCACGGCCTCTCAGCCCGGAAAATGAATCTACATCTATAGAATCACTTCTGTTTAGTATACAAAGTATGTTTTCGGCAAACGTGCGCGCGTGTATAGAACTTTGGAATAGAATTATTTCCTTATGCCACTCATATCCTTAACGAAATATGAATGCGTTTTTCTCTGTTAGTGTGTCGAACTATCGGCTTAATAAATCCATATACAGGGTTATTCACGAAAAGAGGTCATAGTTCACCATAAGACTTTTGAAGCAGTTTCGAGTAATGAAATTCTTATGAATATTTGTCCGATTCAAGTGGTTATAGAAACGTGACTATTTTAATTTACAAATGTAGCTTCGCTTTCACGAATCTAAATTATGTTTAGACACCGATGGTCAGAAAATTTACACTTTACGCTGACAGCTATAAAGTACCTAGAGTTACTGTAGTCGAATACGATACTTAAGTACATTTTCAAATAAACTGTCTCCGCATCAATACTTTATGCGCTCGCGTGTTAATTGTGTATGGTAACGTTTTTGTTTTTGGCCTTAACATCTACAATGCAGTGCAAATGTGACGTTTCGCGAGCATCAATAACGTGCAAGCGCGACTTTGTCAAACCTACATAGCGGACATGGATAAATATATAATAGGATGCGAAACTTAAGAGGCGCTAATGTTGAAATTGATCTTTCTGCCATCTGTTGGGAGTAGGCGAACTCAACATTACATGTAGCAGCGCACCAAGTGGCGAAAATAAAAACTAATTACTCCATGCATTTAGCAGCGCACCTGGTGATGAAAATGTTAAACTGTGCAGAAAGTATTCTCTCCCACCCTCGATATTCAAAACTAACCCAATTTAAAATAAAACATTTACATTTTCATTCCTCACAGCATCTTTTACTGAAAATTCTTACCGGAGCCAACAGGAAGATAAAAGAGACGATCTATTTTACACTACCCAATTAAAATATAACCAGACAGAGACAAAAAATAAATCAAAAGGTTAGATAATTGGGATTGTATTCTTTGGGTATTTATTGTATAGCGCAATGGAAAAGTCTGCAAAAAGTACTTAGATAGTTCAATTTATTATATTACTGTTACTTTACAATACATTCAACAACACTATTTTTAAACTTCCATAAACATCACTGTTTAACATACACTGCTTATACACATACGTAGTATCACTTTATGTTCACTTATTAGCAAGTTTCTGTCTGTCATCTTGTCTTCTCGAGCAACATCTCGAACGGATAAATAGAGAGCTCTGGGTAATGTACCCAACACGTAGTTATAATGTTCACCACCTACGACGTTGGGCGCTGATCATCTTATTTGAGTCCCCTGCCGCCAGATGGTGCTGTCCGCAGTTTCGCATCCTATTATATATTTATCCATGTAGCGGATGATGCGTGCTCTACCAAACTCGTCTGGCGGGAGGGATGAGCGTTCGGTATTGAAAATAATGTAATACAATAATAAATAATATATTCACACAATAATCAATAATGCATTAAAATTACGTCTTTAAAGTGATGTTTGCGATTCCGGGGGAAAAGCCAATGGTGTGTTTTCGAAGTCTTCAATTTAATAATAATAATAATAATAATAATAATAATAATAATAATAATAATAATAATAATAATGATTTATTTTAGCTGGCAGAGTTAAGGCCGTAAGGCCTTCTCTTCCACTCAACCAGCAAAAAGTGTATATACATATGCATGAACTTACAAAGAATTCAACAATTTGATTAAGTGAGAGTTACATGTATACAAGAGTTATATACGAATCAATCAACAAAATACTATGAACTGTTAATTAGACACTGAAATAAACTGTGTAGCAGAATTCGTCACTCTTAATTATATTAATATGTTTTCTAGGTGAGACAAACAGTTTCTAACAAGGGATCTACTTGACCTCGAACGCTCAAAACCGCACAAAAACATTCTTAGAATATGAATCGCACATCACAAAAACAGTGGTATGAGTCATTTCCATGAAAACCTGCGCGTTTTACCACAAAAGACATTTGAATGATTACCTCTCGAGATCTAAGAAGCAAAATATCGATATAATAGGAATAAAAACACACATATTTCAATGTCGTGACTATATTGCTACATTTCCAATCAACAGTGTCACAAAACCTGTGCTTAAAATATTTACGATGTCTGAACAACAAACTTCATTCTACTGACCTGATAGTATTGCACAGCTGTTCAGTCTTCAAAGTGTAGGTGTGGGATTTCAATGAAATGGTCAAAGCAAAGTAGAACTGAACAACATGCACGTCTGACTAAAGCCACTTTTTCACATTCAACATCATTTCCGCATTCAAGCAGCCAATATCAAAAGCCACACTAATTACGTTAAACGATGATATTATAATATCAATGTCATGACCTGCCTTTTTCCAAGCATATTGCAACATACAGTAGGCTTGTACTTTGGTGCGGAAAGCTGATTGTGTATCACAAAGTGGAGTCCGATGATGAAATGGCGATCGTGTAACTTTACTTGTTTTTCACATTGTAGTCTTACAAAATCAACGATCCTTCTCATATAAAGCTTATATTGCCAAAGAAGTAGGCCTACACATCAAGAGATTGGCAATATTTTGTGGTCTGTTGTTGATGGGAAATGTAGTCATATACTGTAGTCATGACATTAAAATATGCGCGTTTTTTTGTTCCTATTGTATTGATGTTTTGCACCTTTGCGTTATCAAAATTCTTCTCTTAGATCTCGAATAGATCAATCAAATGTCTCCTGTAGTAAAACGCGTTAGTTTTTCATGGAAAAACTCATACCACTGTTTTTGTAATGTGCGATTTATAGTGTAAACACAGTCTAAAGTCTGTGTGATGTATCTTGTCTCATTGTGAAAAGAGAGAAAGGAGATATATCTTACTTCGTCTGTATTGTTATGGCGATGGAGCGATGCCGTCCATCCATCCAGTGGTGGAAGGAACTAGTTGATACATTCTGTAGCACAAAATAAAATAACAAAATATCTCTCTTTGTACTGTGTAGTTCCGTCACTGAGCTTGTCTTTCAAGAAACTGAGTTCCGGCGGCCTGCACAATAACAAGGTTTTGAAAGGAATACTGAAAATTTACAACCCTCCTATAATCTCCACCCTCATTTGAAGGGACTTGGTTTTATTGCTACTGAGACAAGATAAACCTTACCAGGTATAGTATATACAGTCACGAAGCTTGAGTTGTGAGGGTGCTAGGAACAATAGACTGTGCTGGTACTATTTCGCATTGTCTGTAATGAGGCGATATTAGCGATCCTAGTGGTGAGCAACTGTCTATGGATGCATATTTACTACGTATTGAGCTTCGTGACTGTATATATTAGACTGTGCTATATAAACGTGTTTTTGTGTGATTCTGAGCGTTCGAGGTCAAGTACATCCCTTGTTAGCACTCTCTGTTTCCGCATTTTTGTACTTCCGAGCATACACATAACACGGTTGATACACTTATTGAACACGTCTCGGCAGTTAGTTCTTGACACTTAAAAAGTTGAGACTTTTACAGTTTTCTTCGGACGAATATTTTCTGAAGAAATTGTAGAATTAAATATACAATTTTCCAAAGTTTGCTACTGTATCCACTGGAGCTATTACTTTCACTAGTTCATTCATTCATTCATTCATTCATTTATTTTATTCCATAGATCTTACATGAGCAATGAAGCTTTAAGATGTGGAACATGTCAACATTTTACAATATTACAATTACAATTTTTACAAATTTTTATAGTTATACAATTTAGTAATTTTCTACAATTTTTACAATGTTGTACAATTTTTTTTTACATTTTGGCGAGATGTAGTGAGATGAAATGAGGTCCGAGGATTCGCCAAAATATTACCCGGCATTTGCCTTTTCGGTGGGGGAAACCTCGGAAAAACCCAACCAGGTAATCAAATCAAAGGGGGTAATCAAATCAAAGGTGTTGATGCCAAGGACTCGCCATACACCATCCGGCTTCAGTCCCACGGCTGTGGAAAACCTCGGAAGAAACCAGAGTCCAAAGGGGGATCCAACCCAAGCCCGAACGCAGCTCCGGAACAGCAGCCCAGCGAGTCTGCCGACTGAGCTACATCGATGGCTCTACTAAAAGTATACAATACATAGCCAATCAGATTATTAAATTTACAAACGCAAGCGATCATTCATCAGTTGAGCTATATTATAATACAAAACAATTTAATTAAATTTAAGGCATAAACAATTCAACCAGTTGTGATATACAGAAATTGATAATACATATCATGCAAACTACTTCAAATTACAAACACAAACAATTTATCAGTAGAGCTATATAGATTACTATTCAATTTAAAGCATATACAATTCATCGGCCAAAACTATACAAATATGTACAATACAAAGTAGCATACTTTCATTAAGCTATACAAATTTGTGCAATTAATATCAAGTAGATTAATTCAATTTATAATCATAAACAATTCATCAGTTGAGCTATACATATTACCATTCAATTTACAGTAGGTCTATATACAATTCATCAGTAGAGCTACACAGACTAGTAATCATTTTAAGAACATATACAATTCATCAGCCAAACTATACAAACATATACAATCAAATTAGTTCCATTTACAAACTTATTTTCGTTAAGCTATACAATTCATATGAAGTAGATCAATTCAATTTATAAGCTTAAACAATTCATCAGTTGACCTATACAGTATACAGTACATACAATTCATCAGTTATGCTAAACAAAAAATACAATACATAACTGGCCTTGCTGAATGACATAATTCAATTGTATACTGTTAATAAACAAATAAAGTAATAAACTGATAAGAACACACAGCAAATGGTTATTACAAACGAATTATTGGTTTCACTGGAAGACGCAAGGCACGTCGAATACCTACACAACGCAAATAGAAATCGAACTTATATTCCCGGCTCTCGTTTCATAATCATTTTTATCGGGTGTTTATGTTGCTGAAGGATACTGTTTATATTTAATAGTCTTTGACGTCTCGGCGCCTCGAAATGCTTTCTTATCGACACATAGTTGTGTAAACATCACTCCTAAAAGACCATAAAAACCATTAATCAGCTGGGACACGATTAAGAAACGACGCATAAAATGCGTAGAAATGAGATTCTTGTTTCTACTGTATATATTCAGAAAAATAATGTCATTTAACCTAATCGCATGTAGAGACCCTGTCACGAAGAACTTGTCCGAGCACACGTATTATTTTTACAAGCATTCATTCATTCATTCATTCATTCATTATATTCCATGGCTCTTACATGAGCAATGAAGCTTTAAGATGTGGAACAAGTCAAAATTTTACAATATTACAATTACAATTTTTACAAATTTTTACAATATTTTACAATTTTTACAGTTTTACAATTTAGTAATTTTCTAAATTTTTACAATTTTCTGCAATTTTTTACAATATTTTGGCGATATGTAGTGAGATGAGGTGAGGTCCGAGGATTCGCCAAAAGATTACCTGGCATTTGCCTTTTGGTTGGGGAAAACCTCGGAAAAACCCAACCAGGTAATCAAATCAAATCAAATCAAAGGGGTGAAGTGATGCCGAGAACTCGCCATAGGCCATCCGGCTTCAGTCCCACGGCTGGAGAAAACCTCGGAAGAAACCATTCAATGAGACCAAAGGGGGATCCAACCCAAGCCCGAACGCAGCTCCGGATCAGCAGCCCAGCGAGTCTGCCGACTGAGCTACATCGATGGCTCTACTAAAAATATACAATACATAGCCAATCAGATTATTAAATTTACAAACGCAAAAGATCATTCATCAGTTGAGCTATATGTATAACAAAAAACAAGTAAGTTAATTAAATTTAAGGCATAAACAATTCAATCAGTTGTGATATACAGAAATTGATATTACATATCATGCAAACTACTTCAAATTACAAACACAAACAATTTATAAATAGAGCTATACAGATTACTATTCAATTTAAAGCATATACAATTCATCGGCCAAAACTATACAAACATATACAATACAAAGTAAGCAGATTAATTCAATTTACAAGGATGCTTTCATTAAGCTATACAAATTTGTATAATTAATATCAAGTAGACTAATTCAATTTATAATCGTAAACAATTCAACAGTTGAGCTATACAGACTACTATACAATTTACAACATATGCAATTCACCAATTGAGCTATACAGACTACCATTCAATTTACAGCATATACAATTAATCAATTGAGCTGTGCAGACTACCATTCAATTTACAGCATATACTATTAATCAATTGAGCTATACAGACTACCATTCAATTTACAGCATATACAATTAATCAATTGAGCTATACAGCCTACCATTCAATTTACAGCATATACAATTAATCAATTGAGCTATACAGACTACCATTCAATTTACAGCATATACAATTAATCAATTGAGCTATACAGCCTACCATTCAATTTACAGCATATACAATTAATCAATTGAGCTATACAGACTACCATTCAATTTACAGCATATACAATTAATCAATTGAGCTATACAGACTACCATTCAATTTACAGCATATACAATTAATCAATTGAGCTATACAGCCTACCATTCAATTTACAGCATATACAATTAATCAATTGAGCTATACAGACTACCATTCAATTTACAGCATATACAATTAATCAATTGAGCTATACGGACTACCATTCAATTTACAGCATATACAATTAATCAGCTATACAGCCTACCATTCAATTTACAGCATATACAATTAATCAATTGAGCTATACAGCCTACCATTCAATTTACAGCATATACAATTAATCAATTGAGCTATACAGCCTACCATTCAATTTACAGCGTATACAATTAATCAATTGAGCTATACAGACTACCATTCAATTTACAACACATACAATTAATCAATTGAGCTATACAGACTACCATTCAATTTACAGCATATACAATTCATTAGTAGAGCTATACAAACTACGAATGTCCGACCGCTGTTGCTACTGGCTATTGCCGTATAAGTAAACACGCCCCAAACGTCAGGAGTGTACTGTTCGAGTATAACTTCTATGGCTTGTTACCTTAATAATACGCTCTCCTACATAGTTAATATTTACGAGTAATGTTTTAACAGGATTCATTACACAAGAAATCGTATGATAGAGCGAAGTTCATAGTAATGCATTCATTTTAAATAATTAAATGGCTACAGCTCCTTAACCGTTCGAAATCAGACATATGGATACATGAAAGTTATTATTCAAAACGGCTTGGAGAACCATATCCTACATTAATAATTCTTCGTGAATCACACTGTAGACTGTATATTCACATAAAATGCAAGATTAAAAATTTCCTATTTATTTAATTCGTCACTGTCGGGCCTCTTCGTAATGAGAATGTTGTTGACTTGTATTTTAGTCTAAATGTTTTTACCTATAATACGAAGTTTATGCCAGAGGAAATCATATGGTAGCATGAGGTGCATACAGTTAGTGATGCGGTTCTTTTCAATAATGAATTGCTATAATTCCTTAACCGTTCGAAATCGACACATAATTACAGGAACATTTTTACTTAAAACGGTTTGAAGAACCATACCCTATACCAGCGGTGTTTAAAATGCATAACCGAAAATTTGAGGGGGGAGGAAAATTACGCGATAAATACAAAAAATGTCGGGAGTAAAGTGGTGATATAATTAAGTACGAAATGATATTGGTTTAATTGTGCCGTGTAAATATTATATGACGGATGATATCTGCTACTTGTTTCTGTATCTTTCTGAAAGTGCTCGATGCTAGAACCGGTTGACGAGAGGGGGTGAATATTGACCTTGGGTTTTCCAAGTGTATTTGTGCGATTATTTCAGTCCTCACTGGCTGGGCAAAGGTTGTCCAAAATTGTGATTTAAGAGGAGGTTATGCTAGACAAATAAAATTCTGAAAATATGCCTTAAAAATCGAAGCGGGAAAAATATGCGAGGGGAGTAATTACGCCAGTAAATGCGGTAGTCACCCAAAATTCTTCATCCATATAAAGGATATTTCCTAGCTATTAAACTCAAGATAAAATCCCACTATTCTGATAATAGGCGGAGATAATTTCGAGAGATGATGCGGCATTGATTTAACGGTCTGCTACACATGAGGGCTGGTTGTGAACGATAACACCTCTATAGTGGCGTATTGTGTTCAATATACTGGGCGACTGTCGTGTAATGCGTTTGTCTCCCCTTTATTCTATACATAGTTTATAGGTTATGTGATTAAATATTTGTACGAAATAAGATATGCACTGGAAACAAAACCAGGATTCGAATACAAGGTGTTTCAAAATAATGCGTAATTGCTACGTATTTAAAAAGGAATAATTTATCGAAACAGAGTATTTTTGCGACTATTTTTTGCAAGTTATGACTTCATCGAGAATACTTTTAGGCCCAATTGTAAAAACTCCCTGACTAAAGATCAACTTTGATCGAAGATCGAAAAATGTAAACCGAGTTCAGACACTTCTTCTATTGTATAAAACTTTTCTGCGATCAAATTACCTTGGTTCAAATGCAATCTAAGTTCACATGAAAAGGATTTGGCAACATCGATAAACAGGTGAAATACGTGATGCGCGGACCATGTTATACAGGTTTGTTCAGTGTTGCCAATCTAGCAATTTTAACTCTTTTTCAACAACAATTTCTTTTAACTTTTATATTGCTTAAATAGGGATTTAGTGACCTTTTTAGCACCCCATAGTGACACAATTTAATCTTTCTTTGTTGATAATGAGAAATCTAGCGACTTTACAACTACTTTTCGCGACTTTCCGTATTACACTCTGTTGGAGACACTGTTTTTTTTGCAATGTAAATAATGGCGGACAATAAGAAGAAGGTTGACTGTTCTCCAAGTTTTATCATGTTATGGTGTTTGATACTGCTAAACATAATAAAGCTTTATAAAAAGATAATTTTCGTTCAGTAATACAGTTAATTAATTGAACATTTATGAATGTACCTATCATATCCATTAATAATTAATGGTTTTAAAACATAATATAATTATAGGTTATGTTATTTGATATTGCTGAACACGATAGAGCCTTATAAAATATAAGAATGTTTGTGTATTAAGGCAAGAAATTGAAAGAAATATATATGTACCTAACATATCTATTAATATTAAAATAATGGATATTTTATTTGCACAATCTGTCACTCATATTTCAAACAGAAAGAAATAACTGAACTTGGATCATCTAACTTAATCGGAGAAATTTCTTCAGTCAAAGTTGACTTTAGTTTGAGACAAATTAATCTCAGATTAGACTTTATACAACACAAAATTCCAAGTTCAGCTGAAACAAGGATCAATTTAACCTCTGATCTAAGATTAAATGGTTTATACAATCGGGCCTTAACCTCTTCCCTTACTATATATTTTACCAGTGGCGTAGCATGAAATTTTGAGCAGGGGAAGCTAACTCAAGTTGTCTTTCGTGTACATATGAGAAAACGTATTACAAAAATATAGTCTTAAAATAAATAGTAGTCATTGTCAAGTCAGCAGTCCGAAGATTGGTTGGAACCTCGTAAGTAACACCAATAAGGCATGACCTCAAATGGTAAAATATGATTTCATGGTTTACACATATCTCTAACAAATAGACACGGTCATTTTTCTTTTAAATCTCACTTTTGTTTGTAAGTCAGTCTTGATAATAGAATTGTCCTGAAAATTCAAGTAAATTGGTGTCAGGAACTGTTATTTCACTCATTATTTATTATATCAGCCGCAGTGCACACTAACCTTCAACTGAACAAACCCTCACGAAAGGGATAACTCGGAAACTTTCAATGTGAAAGCTAGCTTCTTCCGTGCCTTGCGAGCAGGGTAGGTTAGTTAGAAAGGAATGGAAAATCTGCGGGGTGGGTTACACAGAAGAATGAGTGAAAGAAACCAGTCTGCTTGGAAGCTGGTGTGTGCAGGCTTCTTGTTTACTGCTGCATCACAAATCATCCTGAGCTGCCGCATCACAATATTTAACGCATAAATATAAACTCTATTAAAATTAATAAATAATTTTGTTCAAAAACTGCAGGTTTATTATGAAATTATTATTAACTGGGGAAGCTGAGCTTTTTAGCTTACATTGACGCTACGCCACTGTATTTTACCAGTTTTGTGAAAAAAGTGTCATTTTTTATTTTCGTAAAGAGGTAATTTAATATTGCAGAATCACTGTACATCACTAATTTTCTTACATACCTAAAAATCACTACGAAATAGACATACATTCATACCTGAATTATTATCCCGAGTTATCTCGTGCACCTTGATTTCAGCTCTGGTAGTTGTCCCACTTTGATTTTCTCCTGAACTATTTATTAACTTATGTTTTTTTTATGGATTAATTTATGAGGTACAATACCAGTGCTGTTATCAAGGCGTTAAGTGTTGCTTGTCGTGTGATAGACTCGAAAGCAGGGTATTACGCACAATGGCACATTGCATTCCGGACAGTAGTATCTGCTCTCCTATATGAGAGCGTTTTGGGAAGAATGGTGTAGCAGTCATTGAATATTTGTACCAGTACATCTGTTCTTCAGGCTTGTGAATAATGTTCTGCAGTATCATTATGCCAAAAATTCACGTATTTCAGAGTCCCTAGTAGGCCGCCACGAATTATTTTCAGCATTATGTGAACACTTATTAGCATGCCGAATCGTCTCCTCGAATATAATGTTGATGAGGTCATTATTAAAGAATTATGTTAAAAATTGAGAATTATCGTTATCAGAAACAATGTTAAAATTTCAGGGAATGGGGACCTCGGAGGTGCAGAAGAAATGGTGCCAGATGTCTTCTATTCAAACCACTGTCGAAAAGACGCGACATCAACTGATCTGAATTTGTTTTTTGGTCTATAACTTCGTCTTCTGATACCGATGTTTCATTTCCTAATCTTCTACAGGAATATATTCCTGATCAAAAGTTTCGGAATCACTAACTTGATCCATCTTTACACAAAACAGCACAAAAAACACTAAACACAAACAGAAACCGCCAAAACTATCATCTACTCACTACTGTGTGTGAATGCCATATGAGCATAGAATTCCACTCGCAAGGAAGGAGTGCAAAAAACACCACCAGATATAGCAATATCACTAACGTCTGTAGCCATCTAGTGAGGAAAAGGTTAATGAAAGAATGGAAACGTGTATATTCGGAATATAATCCTTAGCAGCGAAAATGGGACTCAAACGATTTAATTCGGGTTAGTAAATTTTGACACAATTTAGCAATCCGAGTTAACCCGGGTTAATCAGGGAAGTGGTTAAATGACGCCCTATAGCTTTCTAAATATCTTAAAGAGTACTGTATATACTTTGTGTAATATCTCATTTTTTACAGAAGCACCATGGTTATGGTTATTGTAGTAACAATTTTTCCCTTGAAATTATTCAAATCTGCTTTACAGGGAGCTTTACCTGAAAGACTTTTGCATAATTTTATTTTTGTTATACATTTTGTTAGTTCCTATATTATTCCTTCAGTTTTATTGACAAAATCAAATTAAAAAAAGATGTTCTGAACAGAAAATGTTTCTTTTATGTCTCTGGCATGTTCATATTCTAGCTCACACTTGACTCAGAAACAGGTGGCCGATTTTGATGAGTTTCAATGAAAAGTGGACGTATGTCTATGTAGTCTATCACCAGATGTTCTCCTCAGAATCTCAGTTCTCCCTTTTGTGTTAAGAATATCTTATCTTAGAAAGCATGTTGAAATGTTCAGATAGTCAATATAATATGATATAATATAATACAGTTTAATTAATTCTGTCTAATTGACATATCAGTACACACGATCTTAAATGTAAGTATTTTTGACAACGATTTAATAAATTTTAACATCGCGTCATATAGGATTCTCTACATAATAACCAATATATTTCAGATTGATTTCACCATAACCATAGAGAGAAGACTAGCAGCAAAACATCCAATCAATGAAATTATGAAGTTTAAAGAGGAATGAAATGTTTTTATCATGTTCACAGTTTCATGATGTTATAATTTAAACACAACACAGTAGTGCAGCCATAATTTTATATCATTATTATGTATTACATTTTCATATCTGTACATTAATTTTAGATTGTTAATTACCATAAGTCAATTTGAAATAGTTATTATTTTCATTATTAAAAAGGTTGTGATTAATCATTCTTTCCACAATAAGAGACAAAATATACAAGATATTGTATGTAAAAACCGTGATGTTGCCCGAAGGGCGAAAACGTTGCTTAATTTTTAATTGTTGTACTGTATTTGTATAGTACACAATGATCACTTACATGGGTAAGTGTCATTGTCTTTTTTATATTTTGCGGTATGTCAATTAGACTGAATTAATTAAACAATATTATATTTTATTATATAATAAGAATATCTTGTTTAATGTTGATTTCATCAATAAAACTGTTTCCATAACACAGTGTTTAACAAAAGTACCAAAAATAATATTATTGCCGTGGTAACGTAACCATAGAGCCACCGGCGTGGCTCAGTCGGTTAAGGCGCTTGCCTACTTTTTAATTAATCTATTTGTTTTGCAATTTTATTTTATATCGAGAATGTTAAGCATAGACTGATATACATATAACATTTTTTTCTCTTTTAATTTCCTTCTAGGAAGAGTGATAAACCTTTCGTCATGTGCGATTTATCGATTTCCATTTCCATCGACTTGGAAGAATCGATGTCGTAGTGAAGAAGAGACATTGGCTGCAGAATGAGTGACGTGCACCACCGCTGAGGAAATCATGAATGTTGGCCACTTGTTGCCGTTTGGAGCGCTAGTGCTGCTGCTGCTGACCGGAAACTCTGTACCGGCTTCGCCGCAGGTGTTCGGCGGAGTGCCCATAATCGACGAGAAAGGTGAGTAGACTGCTTCGTGAAATGACACGATGTAGGCCTACTACTAGTCGTCCAGGTTTCTGTATGTAATATAATGTATGTATCGGCCGAAAGTCTTCAATATGTGGGGAGTTGCCCGCACGTCCCGTGGATATATCGTGGCGAAAGTACTTTGACAGACTTACAGCTGGAAAAATTTGCGGAAACCTGTATCAAGACATTAAATTTGGAGTGTTTTCTTCTACACCTTTCACGCAAGAGCCGTAACTCCGTGTTCTTTAAATATCGCAACTTAGGATAAGGCTTGATGTTTTCCTCCGCACCTAGTCGGAAGTTAAGTGTTCTTCCAGTAACAATGGCAACTTGAGATCACAGGCCTAATATAGGGTGAAGGATGAGTGCAATGGAGAAAAATTCTTTCCGGCACCGGAATTTGAACCCGGGTTTTCAGATCTATGTGCTGACGCTCTGTCCACTGGGCCGCACCGGATTCCCATCCCGATGTCGGATCGAATCCTCTCAGTTTAAGTTCCACCTCTTGGGTTCCCTCTAGTTGCCTACCCTCATGCACTGCGTCATAGATGTATGACAGTGGCACAATGTCCACACGTGTGCAGAGGTGCACTCGTTATGAGTGACTGAGTGGCCGGGATCCGACGGAAAATCTTAAATAACAAAGTGATTATTTTTTTCGCATATCATGTATTATTATGATGTACCGAAGTACATATGATATTTCCGTGCAGAAATTCTGCGTCATCATTATGATGAAGGATGAGTGGAACGGAGAAAAATTCTCTCCGGCACCGGGTTTTCAGCTCTACGCCCAGAAGCAGTATTTCGCATTTTATAGTTCAAGAATCTGAGTAAAGTTACTCGTATATGATTCATGTTGCTCATAATTTACAATAAATTACTATTTCATTCTATTCCCAAGTCTTATATAGGATGTGAAAAATATTTGCAGGAAATTTAGAAGTAAAAAGATGTAATAAATGAAATATGAGTAGAACTCGGTTTTCTATGACATGTCGTAAGTTTTTCTGGTATCTTTTCGCAAATTTAATTTAAATTAAACACATTGCAAGCCTTTCTGAACACAATGACACGGTTTCAATTGGTCACATAAATACATATTCCACCATATTTTAGCATTGTCATATTTGACTGGTATAAAAGCATATTTGGATAAATCGTAAAACAGCGAACGCCAGTAGGGGAAGTTATCCCCACCCTCGCCGCTCGGCACCTCGCTCGCCTGCTCTCTCTCTCTCTCTACTGTCTCTCTCTACTATCTGCCCGCTTCGGTGGATCACTGCCTACTGTCTCGCACGTATTTCATATTTTACAACACACTACAACCAAATTATGTGCATTAGACAACATTTTACAACACAATACTTTTTTCCTCGAACTAACACACAATACAACCGTCCACACCTGTGGAGTAACGGTTAGCACGTCTAGCCGCGAAACCAGGTGGCCCGGGTTCGATTCCCGGTCGGGACAAGTTACCTGGTTGAGGTTTTTCCGGGGTTTTCCCTCAACCCAATACGAGCAAATGCTGGGTAACTTTCGGTGCTGGACCCCGGACTCATTTCACCGGCATTATCACCATCTCATTCAGACGCTAAATAACCTAAGCTGTTTATAAAGCGTCGTAAAATAACCTACTAAAAAAACAATACAACCAAATTATGTGCATTAGACAACAACCACATGTAATATGCATTCCACACTCACCTGTTAACGACATATCCAACGACACACATTGCATTTCTGCAATACGTTATGGCAGTTCCCTTGAACATAAATAGATTCATTTTCCCTTCTACCACCAACTCCCCTCGGTAGCCGAGAGGTCTAAAGCGTGACCAAAAAGCGTGCGTGTGTTTCGCTAGGAAGATACACGGATCGAATACTACCCTCTGCAAAGTCACAAGAAAAAAAAGACAGAGACATGAAGCAAGGAAGAGAGAAGGAGAGGCTGGAGAGACAGAGGGAGACACGACGAAGTTCCTCTTTTTGCTTCATAGATGCCGCATTCACTCTTTTAATTCCACTTTCCTCCACTACATGTCACCCCACCCTAAACTCCTATTTCCACTCTTTCCAGCTAGAGTGTGTGATGAGCTTGTAGGTGAAAATTGGATAGGGGTCGTAGGCGGAGCTTAGCGTTCGCTGTTTTACGATTTTACCGCATATTTTTTGTTATAGGCTATTGCAATTGTTTTAACAGTGCTCCAAGTATTATTCACAAGTTTTGTGTCAATAATGACAAAGGAGTTTGTTTGAGTTTGGTTATTTATATTGGATTTCCTTTCCTTAGAAATACTTTTTTTTTTGTTTAAGTTTAGTTTGAAGTAACGATATTCATCAGCAGTAAGTTGTCAAAACACAAATGACAAAAACGCTAGGAATAGGCGACTTTTATTGCTGGTCGGTCTTGCCTTCACCCGCACCTAAAATGTGACACTTAAATATTTCCAACCCCATTGTTGCCAAGTAGTAATTCATAAACAGTCGGTGAGCCCTTTAACAGATGTAAAAGCACTTGTCTCGCAGAAAACACGCGTTGGACATTTTTCACCCTTCTTTTTTCCTTCTCTTCTCAGAATCCTTTCGTCTTCTCTACTGTGAAGTGTGAAATCAGTTGTGTACTATAAGAGTCTGTGGTCTGTCCCGGGAATCTGTTGAGTAGAAAGACGAAACAAGACCTCTGCGCAAGTTGTATGTGGGGGAGCTAGGGCCAATGACTGCTCTGGGGCAGGCATTGCATGAACGAAGAGAGCAATCGCTTGCAGGGAGGGGATAATTTCTATCTGAATTCTACTCGTTCTTCTACCACGAGCATCTTACCCCTTAGCAGACTCGAGCTGATGCTGCCCGCAATACACTCCGGCATAGATAGATACACTCCACAGATTCCTGGTACGGATCATTGTTTTAAGATGCCTAAAGTAAAGAACTCTGAGAGTACAAAATTGCAAGAGGTTTGTTAAAGAGTTTAGTGAAAAAACTTTAATATTGATGGGAAAATTCTATTTTTCAATATTGTGAAGTGAAGTTACGGTTCAGAAACGTTTTACAATCTAACTACATTGCAGTACTGCTAAATGTATAAGCTGTCTAAATAGATAATAATTCACTGCAGAAACTGGACAGCGCTTGCCGTTTGAGGAATCAGCCAACAGTTCATCTTAGTTTTCTAAGAACCTTTCTGGGATGTTGGTTTCATTGAAAATATTACTTTACATAAAGTAATAATAATAATAATAATAATAATAATAATAATAATAATAATAATAATAATAATAAAAATTCTTTATTTATACTGGCAGAGTTAAGGCCATAGGGCCTTCTCTTACACTCTATCAGGTCAAAAAATATACAATCAGTGAAATATTTAACAAAAAGTTAAAGAACAGAATACTAACATATTACAAAAAAATAATGATAATAGCATAATAAATCGACACTAAACAACAATAAAATAATATCATATTAGAAAAAAAAAGTAAAATATATTGAAATATAGTAAAAGCAACTCACGTAGTAGGCTACAAATGGATTAATATGGAAAAACTTAAGGAAATATATATCAAAATGAAATGTAATAAAATAATAATAAAAAAGAAAAGAAATACGAAAGTTAAATAAAATTTACGATAAAAGGCTATGATAATAAAATTCATCGGCTGATAAAGAGAACAAAGGAAGGAAAAAGAAATATATAGGCTATATTTTTACAAAATTATGGCAGAGAAAAGGGCTTATAACTGAAAGGAATCTAATTCAAAAAGTGCAATATTAATTTATTTTTGAAACTAGACAGTGTCCGACAGTCTCTGACATGTTGTGGTAGAGAGTTCCAGAGATGAGCTGCAGAGACGGTGAAATATGAAGAGTAGAAGATTGTTCTGTGTTTAGGAATGTAGAGTGTGATATGGTGTTGTGAGCGAGTATCTATTTCGTGATATGAGGACAAATGTTGAAAACGAGAAGCTAGGTAGCTAGGGTTAGAGGTTTGAAGAATATTGAAGAGTAAAGTGAGAGAGTGAATAGTTCTTCACTCTTTGAGACGGGCCCAGGACAGCATATTTAGTGAAGGTGTGATACGGTCAGATCTACGGACGTTGCAAATAAATCGAACGCATGCATTATGAACACGCTGTAGTCTGTCTGTCAGTCTCATGTTAAGGTCAGTGTAGAGAGTGTCACAATAATCAAAATGAGGCATCAAGAGCGACTGCACTAAATTCTTCTTGAGAAGCAACGGAAGGAAATTTCGAATTCTTTTCAGTGCGTGAATTTTCATAAAAATTATTTTACATGTGTGTGTGATTTGAGTATTTCAACTTAAATTTTTGTCCATATAAATTCCTAGATTTTTTACTCTATCACTGTAAGGGATAACAGTTTCACTCATTTTAACAGGAGATAAGTCACCTGTGTTTAATTTACTTAAAAGTCGTTGATGTCCCATTATAATTTCCTGTGATTTCTCTGAGTTCAATTTCAGTCCAAACTTTTTCGCCCATGAAATAATTGATTTTAGGTCATTATTTACTTCATTTATTGCGTAATTTAGTGCCGATATAGGTGCAGAAGTATATATTTGTAAGTCGTCAGCAAATAGGATATGTCTACAGTGTTTAATAGATTGTGATATGTAATTTATGTAGATCGTAAAAAGTAGAGGTCCAAGAACTGAGCCTGTGGTACTCTGCACCCAGAGTGCACCAGGAAGAAAAAAGATCACAGGCCCGGACACATTGTTGGCGCACTTGAAGGTAGGAGGTAAACCACGACACTGAACTTTCTGATAAATGAAGGGCTCGGAGCTTGCAGAGTAACAGATCTATGTCAACTGAGTCAAAGTGTTTGCTGAAGTCAAGAAGTGTTAAAATGGTCAATTTTTGTTTATCGGAGGCTTCCCGTATGTTTCCGTAACTTTAAGTAATGCCACAGTCTACTATATACAGTCGCGAAGCTCAATATGTAGTAAAACTGCAACCATGGGCAGTTGCCCACAACTAGGATCGCTACTATCGCCTCATCATCGCAGATCTCTCTCCTAGCAGACGACAAAATATGTTATACTTTCGTTGTCGTGTTCTTTTGGAAAAATTAACACCTTCCTTCCTTATTGAAATATTAAATGCATAAAGTTAATTTATTATTTTAATGAAGTATATTAAATTCCACCATAAACTCGAATATACCTGCAAGAAATAAGTTAATATAATTTTTGTTTGTGCAAAACGAACTGAAATTTACTATAATAGCTTCACTCATTCAAGATTATAGCGATAATTAACTATGAAAGCAATAAATATTAATTTGCATTTCCCTTTACAACAATAATAATGGAAATATGAATTAATGGAGTAAGTTACGTGTACCGGTACTTGTAGTGTAGGCTTACGTAGTTAACAAAGTGGGGTGAGGTTAAGCAATAATAATCACACCAGAATTAGAAATAAAACGTGATCAGTAAATTTTATTGTAACAGACTTTTCTACGTCTCTAGTAAAGCAACAAATAAAAATAACATCAAAATTAACAGCTATAATTAAAAACATGTCCTTTGAAAAAAGTAGGCCTAAGCAATAATAATCCCACCAGAATTGAAAATAAAACGTGATCAATAAATTTCATTAAAGCAAACTTAATTTTTCTACGTCTTTAGTAAAATAACACATAAAAATAATAACAAAATTAATAGCTACAATTAAAAATATATCCTCTGGAAAAAAAAAGTAGATCTAACCTTTATTTCTCTGGAAATTTAGCAGCCCAAGTGACAGAACTTTAACCGATATCTAATGTCCTTTCGGTTAGACTGAAACATTTCATTGTGAAATTTAAGGATATAATGTATTCTAACAGTCACAAAGAACTATAAAAGTAAGAGTTTTGTTTCTGCACATCATTCTTGTGGAAACCCAGGAACCTTTCCGAATCTTTCGGAAATCGGAAAAAGGATAACTCTGGCCTCTTTCTCTTACTGTTGCTACAATTTATAGCACTACAAACGTCTCCTCCTTGTCCCATATTATTATTCCAATTATTATATTTTAGCCATTAACATTTTCATTAAAACCAATAACGAACATTTCACAAGCATCAATGTGAAATACGCAACGAGCTAGCACTCGATAGAAATACGACACAGTCCAAAGTCGACTATGGGCAGTCTATTGTTTCTAGTTGCTAACCGCTTGGAGCGCTTTATCACGAGATTTGCAAAAAAAAAAAAAAAACACCTCAAGCTTCGCGACTGTATATAGTAGACTGTGGTAATGCTGTATTTGTGCTATGTCCAGTTCTGAAGCCTGTCTGATACTCGTCAAGTAAATTGTGTTCGTTTAAGAAGTCCGTCAATTGTTTAAATAAAACGTTTAAGTTGTTAAAAGTAAATACTCACAAGGAAAATTTTGTTAAATGGTTAATAGAACTATTCTTTGGACAATGTTACTTTCTTTTGAGTCATATTTTGACATTTTTTAGGGTATAAATGCATGCATATTTTCGGAGATTTTAGGTCATGAAAATTCAATCTCTAATTATGAGGATATAAACGAGGAACTGCAGATTTCCTGCTGTTTCAGGACATTTATTCTGATATATATTTTAATTAAATAAAGCTAGTACACATTTAAATCATTTCTAATTTATTTGTATTTTATCAGAATTTCATAAAATATAGAAGTTATTTATATTCAGCTTGGGACGTACAGGCGTTTGGGACGAAAAAATTGGGACGCAAAAAAGAAGGGGCTGTGCGTTTCTGGGAAAAAAATTGGGACGAAAGTTACTGATACCATTTGCTTGGGGCAAATTGTCGTACATTCGTTCATTACATATCGTGTAATATCCAGCCTTGGCTTTATTTGTTGGCTTCCACTGCGTTATGTTGGGCAAAGCCATAATCACCCCTTACATCTGACCCAGTAGACGTAACCAATGTACTCTGAGGCGTTTCACATATTACGGTCTTAGAGATTGAATTGTTAGATGCGTGGTATGTGGTACGTTTCAACGTATACTTTTGGAAGTCGCTATAAAAGCCTTTATAAATTTAATTTATGTACAGCAGAAATTTTAAGAGACAATTTATGAGCTAAATAACGTATTTGATGACTCTTGATCAAGTTTTCGGTTTTCGCCAGATTTTCGCTAATTCTCTCACCCCCGCCCTGTTCGCGCTGCCTGACGGTTGGATGACGTCGAATAATGGAGAAGTGATGTAGTGGTGGCGAGGGAAATCAACTCTGCCATAGTCGATCACGAATTTCATTTATATACGCCGGGTATTTAACCCGGATCTCAGGCGTGGAGAGGTGATGTATTCGTTATTCTGAGTCACATCCTTGAACGATTATCACAACCCCGCCTAGCAAAGGCGTCGCAGGGAAACGTCTTATATTCTTCGCTGTGTTCACCATCACCTAGATGCTTTTTCTGTACAATACTTACACAGTTTCAGTCATCTTATGTGATATCAACGTTTATAGGAAAATAATGGATTGCGCTTGCGTTTGTTGAAGTTTTCAAATGTTTCGCCCATGGTGCTCTAGAGGTCTTGAAGCAAATTTTTTTAATATATTATTACGATGTACCGAAGTACATATGTTATTTACGTGCAGAAATTCTGCGCCATCTTATGATGAAGGATGAGTGGAAGAGAGAAAAATTCTCTCCGGCACCGGGATTTGAACCCGGGTTTTAAGCTCTACGTGCTGACGCTCTATCCACTCGGATTCCCATCCCGATGTCGCATCGAATCCTCTCATTTTAATTTTCACCTCATGGGTTCCCTCATGCGTCATATGTGTATGACAGTGGCACAGTGTCAACACATGTGCAGAGGTGCATTCGTTATGAGTGACTAAGTGGCCGGGATCCGAAGGAGTAAGTACAGTCTTAAATCACTAAGTGATTATTTTTCGCAAATCATAAATATTATTACGCTGTATCGAAGTACATATGTTATTTCCGTGCAGAAATTCTGTGCCATCTTATGATGAAGGATGAGTGGAAGAGAGAAAATTCTCTCCGGCACCGGGATTTGAACCCGGGTTTTAAGCTCTACGTGCTGACGCTCTATCCACTCGGATTCCCATCCCGATGTCGCATCGAATCCTCTCATTTTAATTTTCACCTCATGGGTTCCCTCATGCGTCATATGTGTATGACAGTGGCACAGTGTCAACACATGTGCAGAGGTGCACTCGTTATGAGTGACTAAGTGGCCGGGATCCGAAGGAGTAAGTACAGTCTTAAATCACTAAGTGATTATTTTTCGCAAATCATAAATATTATTACGCTGTATCGAAGTACATATGTTATTTCCGTGCAGAAATTCTGCGCCATCTTATGATGAAGGATGAGTGGAAGAGAGAAAAATTCTCTCCGGCACCGGGATTTGAACCCGGGTTTTAAGCTCTACGTGCTGACGCTCTATCCACTCGGATTCCCATCCCGATGTCGCATCGAATCCTCTCAGTTTAATTTTCACCTCATGGGTATCCTATAGTGGCCTACCCTCATGCACTGCGTCATAGATGTATGAGTCCACACCTGTGGAGTAACGGTCAGCGCGTCTGGCTGCGAAACCAGGTGGCCCGGGTTCGAATCCCGGTCGGGACAAGTTACCTGGTTGAGGTTTTTTCCGGGGTTCTCCCTCAACCTAATACGAGCAAATGCTGGGTAACTTTCGGTGCTGGACCCCGGATTCATTTCACCGGCATTATCACCTTCATATCATTCAGACGCTAAATAACCTAGATGTTGATACAGCGTCGTAAAATAACCCAATAAAATAAATAGATGTATGATAGTGGCACAATGTCCACACATGTGGAGAGGTGAACTCGTTATGAGTGACTAAGTGGCCGGGATCCGAAGGAGTAAGCACCGTCCTAAATCACTAAGTGATTATTTTTCGCAAATCATAAATATTATTACGATGTATCGAAATACATATGTTATTTCAGTGCAGAAATTCTGCGCCATCTTATGATGAAGGATGAGTGGAACAGAGAAAAACTCTCTCAGGCACCGGGATTTGAACCCGGGTTTTGAGCTCTACGTGCTGACGCTCTATCCACTCGGATTCTCATACCGATATCGCATCGAATCCTCTCAGTTTAAGTTCCACCTCTTGGGTTCGCTCTAGTGGCCTACCCTCATGCACTGCGTCATAGATGTATGACAGTGGCACAATGTCCATACATGTGCAGAGGTGCACTCGTTATGAGTGACGAAGTGGCCGGGATCCGAAGGAGTGAGCACCGTCTTAAATCACTAAGTGATTATTTTTCGCAAATCATAAATATTATTACGATGTATCGAAGTACATATGATATTTCCGTGCAGATATTCTGCGTCATCTTATGATGAAGGATGAGTGGCTTAGTGCAGCGTTTCTCAAACTTTTCTGAAATGGGGACCACTTTTTTATGTCAAAATAGTTCCGCGAACCACCTTACTTTTATTCTTTTCGAAAGCAAATTGATCATTTTTGTAGTATATTTTAATATCAATATACTTATATTTTAAAATAGAATTTATTATTATTATTATTATTATTATTATTATTATTATTATTATTATTATTATTATTATTATTATTACTAATTAAACTAATGTTAATAGAAGAAAATTCATTTTTGTTTCTTTAATAAGGCTATTAGAGTTTGGATAATCTTTAACTTACTAAGGAAAAAAAAATAAATGTTGGTACTCACATTAAAGAGATGGATGAGCCTGCCGATTCTTGCACAGTTCTATATTTGGATGTATGTAGCCTATGTTGGTAAACTTAAGTCGGAGATCGTCATATACATCGAGTCGATTTCGATAGCCTACTTTGTTTTTGATGAAAACCCTTCCTCACACAGATACGTAGAAACAAACTGAATTATAATCTGTAAATCACCATTGTACAGTTCATTGTATTCTCTTTTCGCTTGTGATGCGGTCCAGAAATTAACCATATCTTCCGCTTGGAATTTAATTTTAAGTCCGGTCTCATTCGAGAGTTCATTTAACTCTTTTTCTTTCACTCAATGAAAGTTTGTTATTTTCAGTATCACAATGAAAATGATCACGAACCCGTGAAAAGTCATATTTACTTGGAAAATAAGTTTCAAATTGTGACCTCGGGGTTGTAATATTGGTGTATGACATAGAGTATGTGGCCATTTCAATGTGCAGACTGGATGTCGGCAAAACTACTAAGAAAGTCATATATACTTGGAAAGGTTCGGTCCTGTGTTATGAATTTGGGTTGTCCCTGGCTGGGTTACAGGGGCGGCGCCAGATGTGCAGGGAAAAGATGGCGAGAAACACCACGTTCATAGTGCTTTAAATCCTTCTTTTGTTGTTGAGAGTAGAGTGGGAAGTCAGTAGACGGATAGGGTAACAAATTTCATAAAATGTCAGTACTGAGGGAAAAAGTGAAAGGCGATTGCCATGTGTCATTTCCAAACTCTGAGATTTTCAGCTATAAAGTGATACGAAATTCGTTTGAATTTTATTTTTTTCTTCTGCCTTTCTTGAAGGACCACAAAGGCAGACCTCGAGGACCACAGGTGGTCCGCGTACCATAGTTTGAGAAACGCTGGCTTAGTGGATAGATCGTAAACACATAGAGCTGAAAACCCGGGTTCAAATCCCGGTGCCAGAGAGAATTTTTTCTCTTTTCCACTCATCCTTCATCATAAGATGACGCAGAATTTCTGCACGGAAATATCATATGTACTTCGATACATCGTAATAATATATGATATGCGAAAAAATAATCACGTAGTGATTTAAGACTGCGCATACTCCGTCGGATCCCGGCCACTTAGTCACTCATGAGTGCACCTCTTCACATGTGTGGACATTGTGCCACTGTCATATATATCTATGACGCAGTGCATGAGGGTAGGCCACTAGAGGGAACCCAAGAGGTGGAACTTAAACTGAGAAGATTCAATCCGGCATCGGGTTGGGAATCTGGTGTGGCTTAGTGGATAGAGCGTCAGCACGTAGAGCTGAAAACCCGGGTTCAAATCCCGGTGCCTGAGAGAGTTTTTCTCTGTTCCACTCATCCTTCATCATAAAATTATTATTGCCTGGTGTGTAAATAGTCGCCCAGCTTGTGGAATGTAGCAACGAAGAAAAATAATCAATGAAACGCTTTTGATTTAGACAATTTTTATAAGATGTTTTACATGTGCTATCTGGTGGGATGGAAGAGAAGGCCTTATGACCTTAATCCTGTCAGATTAAATGAATAAATAAATAAATAAATAAATATATATATATATATATATATATATATATAATTAATTAATTAATTAATTTCGGTACGCATAGCGGGCTTACCTCGGTCAGTCTTTCGCATTACAGTGTTCTCCACGTCTACTTCGACTAGAGCTGAGAGCGTTACATCGTTTGAAAGGTAATTAATGTGTGTGCAGGCTAAAAATATAACCATAGAAAAATCTTGAAAACTGCCAGAATGACGTCCATGTAAAAATCACCTATGATATTCACACTCTCACAATCTAAACGTTTAGTATTTCGTGAACCATTCATCATGCGCTAAAAGCTCTAATGGGACCTAACAATACGAAAGAGTAAAATTCGTTACTAAATGAAAAATCTGATTATAAAAAAAAAATCGTACAGTTTTAACTCACAGCGTCACGATGCCAAGATTGACTACCGGACAAAAGCAAGAATAGTCCCTACTATCGAAAACGGGAAAACTACGCAGAAGAGAGCTGACAGAGGCCGAAAAAATAAAAATCTACTACAGCTCAGTCAAATTAATCGTTTTTCTTCCTTTCTTTCTTTTTTCTTTCTTTCTTTCTTTCTTTCTTTCTTTCTTTCTTAAGAGTAAAATTTATTACGAAACGAAAAAACCTGATTTTCAAAAGAAAAAAATCATAAAGTTCTAACTCTCAGCGTCACGATGCCAAGATTGACGACCGGACAAAAGCAAGAAAAGGCTCTACTATCGAAAACGGGGAAAACGACGTAGAAGAGAGCCAACAGAGGCCGCAAAAATAAAAATCTACTACAGCTCAGTCAAATTCATCTTTCTTTCTTTCTTTCTTTCTTTCTTTCTTTCTTAAGAGTAAAATTTTATTACGAAACGAAAAAACCTGATTTTCAAAAAAAAAAAAATCATAAAGTTCTAACTCTCAGCGTCACGATGCCAAGATTGACGACCGGACAAAAGCAAGAAAGGCTCTACTATCGAAAACGGGGAAAACGATGTAGAAGAGAGCTAACAGAGGCCGCAAAAATAAAAATCTACTACAGCTCAGTCAAATTCATCTTTCTTTCTTTCTTTCTTTCTTTCTTTCTTTCTTTCTTAAGAGTAAAATTTTATTACGACACGGAAAAAACCTGATTTTCAAAAAAAAATCATAAAGTTCTAACTCTCAGCGTCACGATGCCAAGATTGACTACCGGACAAAAGCAAGAAAAGGCTCTACTATCGAAAACGGGGAAAACGACGTAGAAGAGAGCTAACAGAGGCCGCAAAAATAAAAATCTACTACAGCTCAGTCAAATTCATCTTTCTTTCTTTCTTTCTTTCTTTCTTTCTTTCTTTCTTTCTTTCTTTCTTTCTTTCTTTCTTTCTGTCTTTCTTTCTTAAGAGTAAAATTTATTACGAAACGAAAAAACCTGATTTTCAAAAAAAAAAAAAAAATAATAAAGTTTTAACTCTCAGCGTCACGATGCCAAGATTGACTACCGGATAAAAGCAAGAAAAGGCTCTACTATCGAAAACGGGGAAAACGACGTAGAAGAGAGCTAACAGAGGCCGAAAAAATAAAAATCTACTACAGCTCAGTCAAATTGATCTTTCTTTCTTTTTCTTTCTTTTCTTTCTTTCTTTCTTTCTTTCTTTCTTTCTTTCTTTCTTTCTTTCTTGAGAGTAAAATTTATTACGAAACGAAAAGACATGATAAAAAAAACATAAACTTCTAACTCGCAGCGTCACAATGCCAAGATTGACTACCGGACAAAAGCAAAAATAGGCTCTACTATCGAAAAACGGGAAAACGACGTACAAGAGAGCTAACAGAGGCCGAAAAAATAAAAATCTACTGCAGCTCCGTCAAATTTGTTTTTCTTTCTTTCTTTCTTTCTTTCTCTCTTTCTTTCTTTCTCTCTTTCTTTCTTTCTCTCTTTCTTTCTTTCTTTCTTTCTTTCTTCCTTTCTTTCTTTCTTTCTTTCTTTCTTTCTTGAGAGTAAAATTTATTACGAAACGAAAAGACCTGATTTAAAAAAGAACATAAACTTCTAACTCACAGCGTCACAATGCCAAGATTGACTACCGGACAAAAGCAAAATAGGCTCTACTATCGAAAAACGGGAAAACGACGTACAAGAGAGCTAACAGAGGCCGAAAAAATAAAAATCTACTGCAGCTCCGTCAAATTCATTGTCTTTCTTTCTTTCTTTCTTCCTCCTTTCATTCTTCCTTTCTTTCTTCCTTTCTTCCTTCCTTTCTTTCTTTCTTTCTTTCTTCCTTTCTTTCTTTCTTTCTTTCTTTCTTTCTTTCTTTCTTTCTTTCTTTCTTTCTTTCTTTCTTTCTTTCTTTCTTTCTTTCTTTCTTTCTTTCTTTCTTGAGAGTAAAATTTATTACGAAACGAAAAGACCTGATTTAAAAAAGAACATAAACTTCTAACTCACAGCGTCACAATGCCAAGATTGACTACCGGACAAAAGCAAAAATAGGCTCTACTATCGAAAAACGGGAAAACGACGTACAAGAGAGCTAACAGAGGCCGAAAAAATAAAAATCTACTGCAGCTCCGTCAAATTCATTGTCTTTCTTTCTTTCTTCCTTTCTTTCTTCCTTTCTTCCTTTCTTTCTTCCTTTCTTTCTTTCTTCCTTCCATTTTTCTTTCTTTCTTTCTTTCTTCCTTTCTTTCTTTCTTTCTTTCTTTCTTTCTTTCTTGAGAGTAAAATTTATTACGAAACGAAAAGACCTGATTTAAAAAAGAACATAAACTTCTAACTCACAGCGTCACAATGCCAAGATTGACTACCGGACAAAAGCAAAAATAGGCTCTACTATCGAAAAACGGGAAAACGACGTAAAGAGTCTGCAGAGGCCGAAAAAATATTAATCTACTGCAGCTCTGTCAAATTCATTGTTTTTCTTTCTTTCTTTCTTTCTTTCTTTCTTTCTTTCTTTCTTTCTTTCTTTCTTTCTTTCTCAAACAGATGAAATATTTTAACATTACCAAAAATGATCGCCAACATTCAACTTCTCGACGTGACTTTTACGTCAGATTTGGTGTTCAGTTGTAGCTTGAACTCTGGCGATTTTTATATGAACTTTCTTCATTTGCAGAGTCTGAGAGCTTGTCACAACACTACAAATACTCTGTACGCTTATACAGGGCGAAAGGGGTATAACTGCATTAATTTTAAGAACAGAATCTTTAGGTTCTAAGGGTCGTGTTCATAGACGATACTTTGCAACAAAGTTGACTTTGGAAAGTACAAAGTCGCCATTTTCCTATTCACAGTCGACACTTTGACGAAAGTAAACTTCGATCGTGACTTTACTTCGAAGTCGCCGAAAATCTAGACTTTGACTTTGACTTTCGTTCGTGGACATAAGAAAAGTGGCTGATATTTTGGAAATTGTTATATTTGCCGAGAAGATTGATAACATCCAGGAAATTATTGAAGCTCTTCATGTTTCTCGGCGTATTATTAGACATGTACAAGACTCTATTGTATTTTGTAGAGATAATGAATTCAAATCAAGATACAGATTTGAAAAGTGGACCGTATTAAATAATATTCACATGTTTCAACATGCACTGATGAATAATAGAATAATAAAAAAGGATTACCTGTTCCATTAATAATACTCTTATTACACTTCGATATTGCTCTATGGGTATAAGGATTAATGGTTTACTATTGATTTTGTATATTTAATTGCATTCTTTATACGTCTTCACCAGTTCTAGTAGCATGTCTCTTTCATGATCTGTCACTGGTGGCATCTTCTTAATATCTTTCACGTCTTCACAATCATTTTACATTGAAATAATATTATATAATGCTGCAACAATCGCTTAACGTCTGCCGATGTTCAATTGTTTCACTGATTTGAGACTCAAAAGATTGCTTTTATTGTGGCAATGCCAGCTCTACTTCAGCTAGTCATTAATTTAATTCGTTTAGAAGGCCATGATTGTGATTGCCAACATTCATATAAGATCGTCAAATCTCGACTTACCGAAGTGAAAGTCAAAGTCTCAGAAGTAATGTCTATGAATAGGACTTTTAACAAAGTTAAACTTTACTATGAAAGTCGACTTTGGGAAGTCTTCAGCCAAAGTCTCGTTTATGAATACGACCCTAAGTAACCAAAAAGTCACATGTTGTTTTGGTATATGAATAACGGTTTAGCCGAAAAAAATAATTCGTGTCTGAAATTTGACTCCCATTTATGGCAAAAGTATTGAGTATTGAAACGTACTTATGAGTTAAGATGTTAACGCGAAGAACGAGTCGAAAAAAATTATTTCTTCGTCATTTCTTCGAAAAAAATCTTCATTTGTGTAATAACGTACAAAATTAACTGATTAAAAACGAATTTGCAGTGTGACGGAAATTTAATTATGACATACGAACGTAGAGCTTACATTATTTGAATTCAAACGGCCAGCTTGTTAAGTAATAATCTAAATTGGGAACGTAATGTTAACTAGCCTCAGGGAAGAGCAAACAATGTTCCGAAAGAGGCACCATACAGTGGAGAACTCCGAAGTTCGTTAGGGCAGGAAGTTGCTCGCCGCTGATCACAGTTCCCGTGACGAGGTATCTCCTCAGTGATTGTGCGTGTAATTAGTCCGAATTTGTAATTTGTGTCCTCATATCATTTAATGAAAGTTGATGTAATTTGGAGCAGTAAACAAAGCCATAAGTGTTCATTTTGAGGTAAAATAGCGTTGCAATTATTACTCCGCCTCTCCGAAATGAAATAGCTGCAGTGCGTTCGAGAGCCAACTACCCTCATTTCGTTCCACCATTAGCGCAGGGAGGATGAAACCTCGGTGCTTCGTAGGGTTGTATAAATAAATAATCCAGGGTGTTCGACGAAACCTTCGGCTGACCGTTTAAGAGCCCCCACGATGGAAAAAAAAAGCTGTTACCGTTGCACGTTCCTCGACAGCCCCATGCATCCAACTCTGTGCTTTTTTCCTCACCTGATTACTTCACTCATTCTTTTTCAGTATAGTATCACAGTCTACTATATACAGTCGCGAAGCTTGAGGTGTTTTTTTGCAACTCTCGTGATAAAGCGCTCCAAGCGGTTAGCAACTAGAAACAATAGACTGTCCATGGTCGACTTTGGACTGTGTCGTATTTCTATCGCGTGCTAGCTCGTTGCGTATTTCACATTGATGCTTGTGAAATGTTCGTTATTGGTTGTAATGAAAATGTTAATGGCTAAAATATAATAATTGGAATAATAATATGGGACAAGGAGGAGACGTTTGTAGTGCTATAAATTGTAGCAACAATAAGAGAAAGAGGCCAGAGTTATCCTTTTTCCGATTTACGAAAGATTCAGAAAGGTTCCTGCATTTCCACAAGATTGCTGTGCAGAAAGAAAACTTAATTTTGAAGTGCTTTGTGACTGTTAGAATACATTATATCCTTAAATTTCACAATGAAATGTTTCAGTCTAACCGAAAGGACATTAGATACCGGTTAAAGTTCTCTCACTTAGGCTGCTAAATTTCCAGAGAAATAAAGGTTAGGTCTATTTTTTTCATATGATAATTTTTAATTGTAGCTATTAATTTTGTTATTATTTTTATGTGTTATTTTACTAAAGACGTAGAAAAATTAAGTTTGTTTCAATGAAATTTATTGATCACGTTTTATTTTCAATTCTGGTGGGATTATTATTGCTTAGGCCTACTTTTTTTTTGTCAAAGGATATGTTTTTAATTATAGCTGTTAATTTTGTTTTTATTTTTTTATTTGTTGCTTTACTAGAGACGTAGAAAAAGTCTGTTACAATAAAATTTATTGATCACGTTTTATTTCCAATTCTGGTGTGATTATTATTGCTTAACCTCATCCCACTTTGTTAACTGCAAGTACCGGTACACGTAAGTTACTCCATTAATTCATATTTCCATTATTATTGTTGTAAAGGGAAATGCAAATTAATATTTATTAGTTTCATAGTTAATTATCGCTATAATCTTGAATGAGTGAAGTAAATTTCAGTTCGTTTTGCACAAACAAAAATTATATTAACTTATTTCTTGCAGGTATCTTCAAGTTTATGGTGGAATTTAATATACTTCATTAAAATAATAAATTAACTTTATGCGTTTAATATTTCAATAATGGAAGGAAGGTGTTAATTTTTCCAAAAGAACACGACAACGAAAGTGTAACATATTTTGTCGTCTACTAGGAGAGAGATTTGCGATGATGAGGCGATAGTAGCGATCCTAGTGGTGGGCAACTACCCATGTTTGCATTTTTACTACATATTTAGCTTCGCGACTGTATATAGTAGACTGTGATAGTATTATATTCATTTTCTACTATATTTTCATAGGCATTTTCTTCGACGAAAATTTAAATTGGGAATGCCAAATAAAGGAAATATCCAAGAGAGTGTGCTATACCATGCATTCTCTCAACCCAGGGATGTCAAGATCAGAGCACGCGAAAGACGCTACGTGCGCCCAAGCGCTCTCAGGTTCCAATGAATCTGTTCTACAGAGTGATTTATATAGAACTGACACATTTCTTTCTTTAATTATTCCGTTGGAAATTCATTCAATGACCCAATTTTAGTACCAAATTAAGCAGAATGTTCTGGATTTTCGATTCCTTGTCACTAGATGCGCAGATGTTTATGTTTTATTCCTATTGTTGGCAGCTGTTTTCGACATTTTGTGTCAACGTGAAAATGCAGTACACATTAAATCAACGACTCTTCCTTGTGAATCAATACTGGATTACGAATTCAATTACAGCTACTCAAAGGGCATACCAGGGAGAATTTGGTGTTCGCAATCCTCCCAAAAGAAACACAATACTGGGACTGGTAAACAAATTGGAAACAACTTGATCTCTTTTGAGTGAAAAGGGCAAGCATCGTTCATCTAGGCTTCCCACGCTTGTTGTTGACGTAAGAGCACGACTGGAGCAGTCACCCAAAAAATCATTAAGACGTTTGTCGCAGGAGACAGGGTACACCTACTCAATATGTCAGAGAGCCTAAAGCCATATAGGGTTGCGGTTGTTCATCAGCTACAGGAACCAGATAAGGATAAAATATTGAATTATTGTCGTTGGTTTCAGACGTTCATTTGTAAAATCCTGCCATATTGTCCATCACATGGTTCACAGCTGAAGCATGGTTCCATTTATCCGGTTATGTGACGACCGAATAATTTCCATGAACCTGTGGCCACCGAGATCTCCGGATTTGACAACGCCGGACTTCTTTCTATGGGGTTACTTAAAAGACAGGGTTTACGCCACACGTCCCCAAGCATTGGACGATCTGAAGCACAACATCACACAGGAGATTCAAGCTAACAACAGAGTCCCCAACGAGTGGCCAGTAACATGGAACGGCGTGTTGAGTTGTGCCTTATGCAGGATGGAGGACATTTTCAACATTTGCTATAGAGGTAAATAATCTCCCAAAATTCCTCTACATTTAAGGTATAATAAGTTGTCGCTAGCACAATTCGTTTTGAAACAATTAATGAAAGAAATGTGTCAGTTCTATATAAATCACTCTGTACAAGCAGTAGCGGTGAACAAGAAGGGGTGAGCAAAATGAACTCTATTGGCCTATCACTGCAAGATGAATTAAACTGCTCTTAAGTAATAGATAATGTGTTACACTCATACAAGGAAACAAGAAATAAAAGCATATTTTGCAACATGTACCTCTCTAATAAATGGAATTAATTATAAAATAGTAGGATATAAAAAATAATATACATAGCTTCTCTTTAACTTAAGCAGTTTTACATGGGGCCCATAATTAGCCTAGGCCTAATTATTGTTATTAACTGTTACATAATCATGTACTACTTATATGAGCATCATCATACTTCTAGAAAGAAATTTAAATTCCTGACTTCTCGCGTAATTCAGAGGTGTTTTTTTTTTTTCTGATTTTTGCCGACACAAATCCAACTTGAGCTGGAGTAGGTCAATATCTTTAAATCGTCTATGGAACTCTTTTTTTAAAAACATTACAGTATTTTACACTGTTCAACAGGAAGTCGATGAGTGAAGGCGTTGAAATTATAAAAATTGTGCTGTGAGATCTGCGACATCCGCAATGAAATCTTCATCTGAAAGCTTTTAATAATATCTGTCGACACAAATTAATTGATTCTTTCCTTGCGATCTCAAAATCAAAACGTTCAGATGCTCTAATATATCTTTGAGAAAGTTACGTTCCTCGATCCATGTAGAGTCAACTAGTTCTGGACTGTCTCTGTTTTTCTATTATGAATTCTGATAAATATTCACATAATTCAAAATATCTGGACAGAATAATATCGTAATAGTAAGAAACATCGTTAAACCGAGAATTTATGTACGAAAATCTGGACAATTTATAGACACAACTCCTAACTGACATTTAACGAATTTACACCATTAGCAGCACACACTTTTGTTTGTACT
This sequence comes from Periplaneta americana, assembly GCA_025594305.2. Lineage (NCBI taxonomy): Eukaryota > Metazoa > Arthropoda > Insecta > Blattodea > Blattidae > Periplaneta > Periplaneta americana. Next base: position 9,660,409 of record JAJSOF020000007.1, on the reverse strand, counting down.
TTATTCTGTAAACATAAATACAATGCTGTGAGGAAGAAGCTCTACACTATATCTTTTCATATATTATACGTGCTACATGCCCTGCCCATCTCAAACGTCTGGATTTAATGTTCCTAATTATGTCAGGTGAAGAATACAATGCGTGCAGTTCTGTGTTGTGTAACTTTCTCCATTCTCCTGTAACTTCATCCCGCTTAGCCCCAAATATTTTCCTAAGCACCTTACTCTCAAACACCCTGAACCTATGTTCCTCTCTCAGAGTGAGAGTCCAAGTTTCACAACCATACAGAAGAACCGGTAATATAACTGTTTTATAAATTCTAACTTTCAGATTTTGGACAGCAGACTGGATGATAAGAGCTTCTCAACCGAATAATAACACGCATTTCCCATATTTATTCTGCGTTTAATTTCCTCCCGAGTGTCATTTATATTTGTTACTGTTGCTCCAAGATATTTTGAATTTTTCCACCTCTTCGAAGGATAAATCTAAATCTCATTTTTATATTTCCATTTCGTACAATATTCTGGTCACGAGACATAATCATATACTTTGTCTTTTCGGGTTTACTTCCAAACCGATCGCTCTACTTGCTTCAAGTAAAATTTCCGTGATTTCCCTAATCGTTTGTGTATTTTCTCCTAACATATTCACGTCATCCGCATAGACAAGAAGCTGATGTAACCCGTTCAATTCCAAACCCTGCCTGTTATCCTGAACTTTCCTAATGGCATATTCTAGCGCTAAGTTAAAAATAAAGGTGATAGTGCATCCCCCTGCTTTAGCCCGCAGTGAATTGGAAAAGCATCAGATAGAAACTGACCTACACGGACTCTGCTGTATGTTTCACTGAGACACATTTTAATTAATCGAACTAGTTTCTAATGGGAATAACAAATTCAATAAGAATATCATATAATACTTCCCTCTTAACCGAGTCATATTCCTTTTGAAATCTATGAATAACTGATGTACTGTACCCATATACTCCCATTTTTCTCTCATTATCTGTCGAATACAAAAAATCTGATCAATAGTCGATCTATTACGCCGAAAACCGCACTGATGATCCCCAATAATTTCATCTACGTACGGAGTTAATCTTCTCAAAAGAATATTGGACAAAATTTTGTACGACGTCAACAAAAGTGATATTCCTCGAAAGTTACCACAGTTGGTTTTGTCCCCCTTTTTAAAATAGGTACAATTATAGACTTTAATGTCAATAAAAACAAACTAATTTGAATATTATTGAGTAGATTAACTAATAATTTCAGGCGTTCTGACACTGCTTGTCTTTGTAACTAAATAATTTCCACAAACCAACCTCATCTTTCACTTACAAAAAGAAGTTAAAATTGTAGTCAGCCTGAAACTTACTGAACGACTTCTTCATCAATGTGTAATGTACAACCCTTTTGTTCACCAGTGACTTGTACCTGCGTGGCTTACAATGCTCTGAAGAAGCGCATACGGGCTATGAGAACGTTTGCGCCCTCGTTGACACCACTGTCTTAAAACCTAATTTGAAACTTCCTCCCGCCAGAATTAAAACAGACTTTGTGTGCAAACCTCGGTACTACAACTGTTTGACTATTGCGACGTAATACTTTGCAGACTTGACAACTGTCTTAACCCATTCAGAAAGCTTCCATGTGCACAATATATGTGTCAGATTCATCAGCAATGTTTAAAAATTTGACCATATTACACCTTCGTTCAAATCTTTATCCTGGCTGCAACTTAATAACTGTAGAACACTTCATTCGCTGTCTCTTCTGTTTCGAGTTCTCCACACTTCTACTCAAAATTATCTTCGTTCCCGGTTTAACTACTTATCCTCTAATCACAATCTAAACACCAGGTCACAGGAGAGCCAAATCCTAGCAATTCCTGCCCATTGAACATCCCACTATTCATCCTCTTTTACTGTCTCAGTCCCCCGTGAATGGAATTCTCTACCTCAGAAGATTAGGGGCTGCCAGACAATAACCACTTTCAAGAAAAGGCTGAACGATTGCAATGTTGGAAAAAGAAAATTCAACCTGCAACTAGAAAATATTTATAATCCACTAGCACGTGCATTAACAGGCGGAAAATGGTTAGATTTCATCCATAAGGTATAAAGTATGAAGACATTTTCCCATGAATTTTTGGCTAGTGTAAGGCACCAGAGCCCACCAACATCGTGATGAATTTCTGGAATTACGATAGATAGCGAAATATGGTTTCGAAAACTGGCTGTAGATTGGGTTAGGTTAGGTAACGGTGTCTAGGGAAGGGTTAGGGACGACCCTTTGCACGTCGGGCATACTGAGGCCTATTGTGCACCCCAAGTTTATGGGATTAATGAGGATGAGATGTACCAGCCCACCGGATGCATGTGACTCCTCACCCGTTCACCCAATGGCGGCACCCTACACCTCCGCCCTAAGTTCATACCACCAAGGTGACCAAGCAGCATAGGATCCATTCCAACGGCCCTTTCAAGGTGTCGAAGCGCCCTTGGAAGTGCTCTTAAGGAATGAATCCTGGCAGAGATGTATGTATGTATGTATGTATGTATGTATGTATGTATGTATGTATGTATGTATGTATGTATGTATGTATGTATGTATGTATTAACACTACAATTGGGTATACACCCGGTGGCAGTGATGTATAATATACAATAATACCATTACAGTTATACAATAATTACAGCAATAAAAGAAAAATAAAAATAAATGAATAAATAAATAAATAAAATAAGATAAACCTAAATTTTATTTCTAACTATAAATAACTAGATGCAATAAACCTAGGACTATAAATAAAAACTATTCTATAGTAACGCCTAACAATAAGCAAAAGTAAATATAACTTATAAGTACTTCTATTTCACCCAACTATTACCAATTTAAGTAATTACATATCACCTTAATTAATTACAAATCAACTTAATTACATATCATCTTAATTAATTACATATCAACAGCTTATTTAATTACATGACACAACTTAGATAACACTGTTCTACAAGGATCATTTTTCTTATATGAAAATATGTGATTCCAAAGGATTTTTATATGGCAAATTCAAATCTGAAAACAGAAATTCGCTATCAGGCACAGATTTTTAGTTATACGTCAATATACGTCTCATTTAACTTATATTTTAAGTTTGTGATAAAGATGGTGAACTTTGCTTAACAAAAGTTGCCTACAGTTAATTTTGTTCTTCATTGGTTTTCATTTTCAAATTGTGGCATTCCTGTTGCTAGTAAAATTTTATGTTAATAAGCAAGTCGTTGTCACAGGATTTAAAATTGAGTTAAACTGGCATTATTTGGATGGTGGAGACATTCCTTACCATGTGAGTAAATATTCATTTTAACCATAATATTCCGACATCTGTGCTATATAAAATGTGTAAAACTTTACATATTTCTCTTTCACAGAAACCTCCTAAATCATAGAAGTAAAATAGACAGATTCTAACAGAGAGAGAGAGAGAGAGAAATCTTGAGTTTAACCTGAAATTCTTGTTAGAGGAAGTGAGTATTGTTTGTTTACATGAAATATTGTTTCTGCATATGCACAATTCAACTCATAATGACATTCTGCAATGATGTTTGTGACCTAATGAATACTTTGAACTTCAAATACGAGCCACAGGAGTGGAGACTTTTATAGATGCCTCAAAATACAGTCTAATCATGCTAGGCCTTATTAAACAATTTGTTAAGACCATGAACACATCTGGAAGAGGATTTACGTACCTTTCAAAAACGTTTCTTCGTTTTTCTGCAGCAAAAATAAAAGAGGGCGTGTTTGTGAGTCCCCAAATTAGAGACTTCAGAAGGATTCAGATTTTGAACAATGCCTTGCACCAAAAGAAAGAAGAGCGTGGTCTGGTTTCAAGAATGTAACTGGAAAATTTTCTCCCAGGTGAAGAAAAGAGTTTTCGACTTGAACAATTTTCAACAAATGATAAATGGTTCACTCAGCCTCTAAAATGAGTCACATGTCTTTAAAAGTGCGGCCAGAGCGTGGTTTCCACACCACCTCATTCTAGTGCCGAGGTCATGGAAAGCATGGGGCTCTACCTCCATGCCCCCCAGTGCCTTCATGGCATGTTACGGGGATACCTTTACCTTTACCTGCCTTGCACCAAAAGAAAGAAGAGCGTGGTCTTGTTTCAAGAATGTAACGCAAAATTTTCTGGGAAGAAAAAGAGTTAACGACTTCGAACAATTGGTTCAACAAATGATAAATGATAGAGGTCTAATGTCACATGTCTTTAAAAGTTTATTTCCAAGATTCTCATCTATATAATTTTCCTGAGAGGTGATGTCTCCGAAACATGGATGCCATAAAGATTAATATCCATGAAAAGCTGTATGAAGGAAATGGATGCCTGCGATTCTTGCTGACTACTGCTGGAACATTATTAGAGACTGCAAAATTGAACACAGGAGAAAAAGATAAGATATTTAAATTCTTAGGGAAAAGTGTATTTTGTTCATATTTTCTAACCTTAAATACGTTTTTCCATATAATATAATTATTATATTGAGGCTTGTATTTATTTTTTTGTTTTATAGTGCATAAAATGTTTGTAAATAATTTTGTAAGTGACTAAAATATTAATAGTTACATATTTTGCCTACATAAATACATAGCGTGGAAACGAAAGTTATTTAAAAAATGAAATTGCATATAACTTGAAAACTATGCGTGACACAGAGAAACTAATTACAGATTTGAATTCAGGAGGTAAATTTCCATATTAATCAAGAAAGTTATACCCAGAAAAATGAATTTCATTTCTTTTTGTAGAACAGTGTAATTATCCTGCCCTTCAATTACATTTTCACTTTAATCTTCTCAACCTTTCCTTAAATGTATTGATTTTGAGAGGACCACCCTGAAAGATTGCCGCAGGTAAAATATTGCGGAAGGCTCTGAACCCAGGAACTGTTGCGGAGAGACCCCCCCCGTAAGCGGGGGAAGACATGCATTTTGACCTGAATATGTCTACGGAATGAGATGAAGATGAATGATATGAAATCTAAATTCTTTTTCTACACGGGCAGGGAAGGGAAATGGACCGTGGCAATGAAAATTCCAACTCAGCATTTGCCTAAGTATCTGTGGAAGACCATGGAAAAACCGGTCAGGTTGGTCGGGCCCGGGGATCGAACCACGGACCTCCCGGATGCGAGTCTCATGGGAAACGCATGAGCCACCTCGCTCGGTTAAACTAGCTGCCCTTGGCCCTTCATGGGCTGTCGTGCAACGGATTTCATTACTCTTGTTTACCTGTCCAGAGTTGATACTACAGTATATCGACGTAGCACCTCCTCTTGTTTAAACATGAACTCACCTTCAATTCTGCACGTGGCGACGTGTCAACGGTTCTGGACAGATGCATCGGAGCTTGTCTGCTTTCTTAACTACATTTTTGATATGCGTCGCAGTTGAATTTTATAGACCGTTCTTGCGCGATTTCGTGCTATTGTACTCGATGAGGAGGACTTAATGATCCGGTAAAACGGTGTCCATTAAGGTCGATTTTTGCTTGTATTGTGCCCTTAGTTAAGAAGAAGATAGAGCACAGGAAAAGCCCCACTACGTTAAGTGTTATGGTTGCTAGCCATGCGATTCTACCATCAGGGGGCCTTTTAAAAGACAGAGAGAAAAGGCGGCTTGAATAAGTTATAACATTCGATTTAGGGTCTCGGCGCTACCCTTGTTGTAGATGGTGTTGGATATTTGTGTGCACTTTGTTTTCCATGACCACCTGTAATGGGCCCCACCAAGGAACGCGGCCCTATCAAAGCATAATAATGGTTTTACACAAACATTCACAGCAATTTTTTTCTTTTCCTGTCGATTTTATCATGAGGGGTGAACTTGGAAGTGAGAGGAAAATTGTTTATGTGTTAGAGGAATGGTATCACCGTTTTGAAATCGAAATTAAAACATCAGAACTCAATCTACTCGAACGACGATTTCTTACGAAGGAAACGAGTTTCATTCCTCAAAATTAAATGTGACAGCGTGGTGTTATATCCTGGTAATTTGCATCTCTTTCAATATCATAGTAATATTTCTTTATTATAATTATTCACAGCGACGATTGATATCTGTGGCTATCAAACGTCACTACACGAAGTTACAAATACAAGAACCTAGTCATATTATTCAAGAAATCGAATTTCGTATTACAGTGTTAAGGGGACTTGTATAGCCTACAATTACTATAAACATGGACATTTATAAATAAAAACAATAATCATACCAGGCTTGCTACAGTTCACAGTACTGTCATATACTTAGGTGAATAATCTACGCATTGTAAAGAAATACGAAAATTTATATATTTGTAAATAAAGAACCTTTAACGTTCTCTGCTGTCCCACTAGGGTTTACAATGCAGTTATGTTTGAACAGAGTTTAATTTAATTTCACAAATTGGTAAGGAAATTAAAAATGGGAAATATTTGCAAACAAAGTTAATCTTTATCTTATCGGCCCTAATAAAATTCACAATACAATCTCTTGGAAAGAGGCCGACTATACTGTAACATATGTAACATGTTTTATAATCGTTTGATTGAATCCTATACTCGGTAATAATAATAATAATAATAATAATAATAATTTATTTTAGCTGGCAGAGTTAAGGCCGTAAGGCCTTCTATTCCACTCAACCAGCAAAACGTATACATACATATGAGGTGTATAGTTCCAAAAGTCGACATCTGCCATTTTATGAAAAATGAGTTACGACCATTTCTTATATTTCTGGGTTGAAATACATTGGAAAAACACTATTTCATCCTCCAAAACTTGATATTTCTAACATAAATCAAGCTTTAAAATATGGAGTTTTTTCCAAAACCCGACTTATTTTGTTAAGGTATTGTTCCAAAACTCGACATATGCAGTTCATTCCAAAGTCCGACATTTACACTTCCATTGTGTGAACTATGAAGGCCAGTAACGTTCCAGAAGTCGACATCTTTGCTCAAGACAAAGAAAGTGTGTGATTTCTTTATGCTACTAGTGTTTTCTTTTAGAATATCATAAAGTGCACGGAACTTACTGGGGAAATCGACAATGGATCTTTAGCTGAATAGAATATGCTTCATTATATTGGTACTTCAGAGCTGTGCAGATTTTTACGTGTTGACATGTTGTGTGAGCTTTAAAGTAAAATTTCCATAGAATCTCATAGGCCTATACAAATTTCGCCTTCAGAGCCTGGGGTGGAAGAAAGAGAGTCGGTGATACAAAGAACTAGACAAAACACAGAAAAGGGATAGGAAGTTAAGTTTTATGCTAACTGTAATGTTTGTCTTTACAGTGATTGTTCGCTGCTTGCCTGTATTTGATAACTTTTGTATTGATTATTGGTAGCTACTCTCAGAAGTCAAAACCTTACCCATAAACCAATGAAGTTTCCTAACTCAGCGTGATATCAACCACTTTTACAAAGTATTTCACAGCGTTCCTAATAAGTTGGTTCAAGATGAATTCATACTGAATACACAACAGCTGATTATCCTAAAACATATTTCGTTAACAGAACAGTGAGAGATCAGGGGATGGGAGCAGGTCGTGTTCTACCAATTTACTGACAAACTTTCTTAAAAATCTTGCAAGTGTCAAAGAATGGGGTGGGACTTCTATTTATGGCATTTAAAAATTGGCCTTCCGCCAAAAAAAAGAAGAGAAGAGGATACATGTAGCAAGAACTGTGAAATAAAGTGATATGCTATGAACAAGATTTCATCGAACAATTAGGTAAAATGAGTCACTCCATTTCCTCCATACCAACGGATAGAATTTTTTATGGAATTGAGAAGGAGGCAAAGAAGATGAACATTATGAAATCCGAAGATTACTGCGATATCTTCAACAACAATGACACCATAAACAAGTTAAGTATAGACTGTCCAGTTTATGACTGGAAAACGAATGTACAAACTGTTTTGAAGCATAAATGGCTGGCATTTCAAACTGAAATTCTGTAAAAGAATCAAGATAAAGGAATAAAAATGGAGTTGCGATAAGGGGAGAACAAAACTATACAAGAATTGTAAATTTGTACAAAGGATTTTGAAAAGGGGTAAACGTGCTCTGGATGGAAAAATCACACTTGCACAAAAGCACATGCATAATCTATAAGGAAGAACTAAGTAATGTTAACAAATCACTTAAAGAAATGTTTAAGATAACTGGAGAGACATGTTAACTTTGGAATATTGCAAGAATATTACAGACCGTATTTATAAGAGGATGAGTATGAAGAAGATTGACTATCTGTGAACCACAGGGAGAAGAGAATTTCAGGATTTAAAATGTACACTTAATGAAGGTTAAATATAATATTCTAATGATATATATATATATATATAAATGACAAATTTTTTTATATTCCATGGATTCAATAAAATTAATAGCTTTTTAGTATAAAATGTGGATTATTTATGGGAAATAATGTTATTAGAATTTCCAAAACCTTTAGTTCCAAAATCCGACATATATTTTATTGTTAGTTCCAAAATCCGACATATGCAATAGTTAGTTCCAAAACACGACATGTCCAAATTTAATAATCTAATAACTCTTACAAAAATACATATTTTTAGTTCAAACATGTAATTTTATCCTCAGCTTTACTGTTGAAGACTATTATAAAATTTCCTGCAAATCTCAACACTGGAAATACTACAGATAGTTTTTTGGCTCTTTCTCTAAACCACTTAGAAAGCAAATGTCGGGTTTTGGAACTATACACCTCATATGTATAAACTTGCAAAGAATTCAACAATTTGATTTAGATAAGATTTACATGTATACAAGAGTTATTTACGAATTAAACAACAAAATACTTTGCACTATTAATTAAACATATAAATACAAACTGTGTAGCAGAATTAAGCTAAAATACATAGAATGTTAATATATTTCAAATAATATTATATAGGCCTAATAGAAAGAGATTATTATGAGACAATTATGAAAATACAGCACTATCAAGATGCATGTCTAAAGGAATAAGTAACAATGTAGACAGTGATAGTTTGTCAGTATGATTGGGGTGAAATGCTAAGAACGCTATCTTTTAAGCTGTATTTGAAAGTGTTTATTGTCTTGCAGCCCCTAATACTTTGTGACAGGGAATTCCATTGTCACGAGGTGGATAGTGAAAAAAGATGATGAATAACGGGATGTTCTATGAAGAGGTATACTTAACGAGCCACAGATAAGTGATCTGGTATTTACATCGTGTATTGTATTGTATTGTATTTATTAACATTCCATGGTATTCATACATTGCTTTACAGCTAGAATATGGAAGAAGTCAAAAAACTTAATACTAATTAATATAAAGTCTTAATTTATAGTCACAGTCTAGATGAAATATATATACAGACGAGATTTACAATATAGTCTAATAGTACAACACATAGTTTTAGTATCAATTTCATGAAGTGTTATTGAATGTCATGAATTCACTTACAGAATAGAAGGCGTGAGAAATTAGGTACTTCTTTAATTTGGCCCTAAAGAACCTTATGTTTTGAGTTTCATTTTTTATATCGATAGGGAGGCTGTTAAAAAATTTTCCTGCCATATAACGCACTCCTTTTTGATAGCACCATAGACTTGCTGATGGAGTATGAAAGTCATTTTTTGACGTGTATTTATGCTATGAACTGTTGAATTAGTTACAAAGTTTTCACGATTACATACGAGGAAGACTAATAATGAAAAGATATACTGACAAGCCATGGGCATTATTTGTAGTTTTTTGAAAATAGTCCTACAAGATTCCCTAGATTTGGCACCTACTATTATTCTAATTACTCTTTTTTGTAATGGAAATATACTGCTACTATCTGTGGAATTTCCCCAGAACATTATTCCAAAACTCATTACCGAGTGGAAGTATGCAAGGTATGTCGTGGTTAGAGTAGATAAGAGAAACGATGCGAAAGTTAATTTGGTGTTGAAGTGTGCAGAATTCGAAAGAATAAAGACAAATAGTGTAAAGTTCTACGTTCTTTAAGTCTGAGCCACGAAAGACTTGCGAAGGAGGATGATATGTGATCATATCGTCAGACGTTGCATACGTATCTGATGCACATATTCTGAACTCGCTGTAATATCAGTTCAAAGATTATTCCTCAATTTATTCAAATAAATTCTTCGTTTCATTACTATTGATATGATAATTTCGTTTCTGACAATTCTTTTATAGTGATGAAAGGACATTGCGAAATGATTCTCACTTCTCTTGTCAATGTGCCAAAGATGTTCCGTTTTGTGGAACAGGTGTTATCATATAATCTAGTTCCAAAGAGAAAGCGACTTGAAGGAGGCCTATTTTGTAACAGTAATTATTTTGTACCAGATCAGAACAACTGTTATTTTGGAACGTAGTATTCCAGAGTGCTGTTACTGTTTGGAACAGTTCCAAATAAGGATGTTTTTAATAACTTTTTAATTACTTACTGGCTATTAAGGAACCCGGAGGTTCATTGCCGCCCTCACATAAGCCCGCCATTAGTCCCTATTCTGAGCAAGATTAATCCATTCTCTATCATCATATCCCACCTAACTCAAATCCATTTTAATATTATTTTCCCATCTATGTCTCGGCCTCCCTAAAGGTCTTTTTCCCTCCGGCCTCCAAACTAACACTCTATATGTATTTCTGGATTCGCCCATACATACTACATGCCCTGTCCATCTCAAACGTCTGGATTTAATGTTCCTAATTATGTCAGGTGAAGAATACAATGCGTGCAGTTCTGTGTTGTGTAACTTTCTCCATTCTCCTGTAACTTCATCCATCTTAGCCTCAAATATTTTCTTAAGCACCTGATTCTCAAACACCCTTAACCTATGCTCCTCTCTCAAAGTGAGAGTCCAAGTTTTACAACCATAAAGAACAACCGGTAATATAACTGTTTTATAAATTCTAACTTTCAGATTTTTTGACAGCAGACTTGATGATAAAAGCTTCTCAACCGAATAATAACAGACATTTCCCAAATTTATTTTGTTTTTAATTTCCTCCCGAGTATTATTTATATTTGTTACTGTTCCTCCAAGATATTTGAACTTCTCCACCTCTTCAAAAGATAAATTTCCAATTTTTATATTTCCATTTCGTACAATATTCTCGTCACGAGACATAATCATATACTTTGTCTTTTCGGGATTTACTTCCAAACCTATCTCTTTACTTGCTCCCAGTAAAATTCCGTGTTTTCTCTAATTGTTTGTGGATTTTCTCCTAACATAATATTCACGTCATCCGCATATACAAGCAGCTGATGTAACCCGTTCAATTCCAGACCCTGTCTGATATCCTGGAATTTCCTAATGGCATACTTTAGAGAGAAGTTAAAAAGTAAAGGTGATAGTACATCTCCTTGCTTTAGCCCAGAGTGAATTGGGAACGCATCTGACAGAAACTGACCTATACGTACTCTGCTGTACGTTTCACTGAGACACATTTTAATTAGTCGAACTAGTTTCTTGGGAATACCAAATTTTTAATAACTTTTGCGTTATTTTTCTCCACCTCTAATTCACACATCTTACAAGGGAAGTACCCCAGCTCAAACGGCTAAAACCGAGTGTAAATGCGTTTAAAATAAAGAGCTGTGCTTGTTCTACCACCCATCAAGGTTATTTATCTGTAAAACTCCGCAGTCGTGTACAATCAATGATTGAAGAATAACGAACCTAATGACTAGAGAAGCACAAATCGCTGAAGAAACAACACCGTGTAACAGACAGTTATGACAAGCAGATCCACAAAATACATAAATGAGGTATTATGTGGCAAGAAGCTACACGACATTTGCTTTAAATTATATACTAGTATAGGATATTTGAAAAGTCAGTTCAAATATTAAACCGCTATAAATATTATAATATGAGATAGGAAAAACAAAAACTTCAAAGTGTTGGGCAAACAACGGGGTTTACAAAACATTGGGAAGATTTCCGCCGTTCTCTTGTTCAACTACAGCATTCTGTCTGCTACACCATGCATAGCATTTTGCACATAATGTCTTGGAATATTGGCAATTTCTTGCGAGATTGCATCTTTCAGTTGCAGTAGGGTTGTTGGATGTGTGAGGAAAACTCGTTCATTAAGGTAACCCCACAACCAAAAGTCGGCCGGATTGAAATCTGGAGATCACGGAGGTCGCATTGTTGGAAAGTGCCTACTGATGACACGATCGCCAAACATCTGCGTAATGAATTGTTTTTCAGGGATAAAGATGTGGGGTGGAGCGCCATCTTGCATGAAGATTATGTTTTCCATACCATGATTCCTCAGTCTAGGGATCACGAAGTTCTGTAACATGCTGTAGTAGCGCTCTCCGTTTACTGTAACAGTCTGTCTTATTCCATTGTTGTCCACACCTTTAGAGTAACGGTTAGCGCGTCTGGACGGGAAACCAGGTGGCCCGGTTCGATTCCCGGTTAGATCAAGTTACCTGGTTGAGGTTTTTTCCGGGGTTTTCCTTCAACTCAATATGAGCAAATGCTGGGTAACTTTCGGTGCTGGGCCCCGGACTCATTTCACCGTCATTATCACCTTCATCTCATTCAGACGCTAAATAACTTAAGATATTGATAAAGCGTCGTAAAATAGCCCACTAAAATAATTAATGGTGGAGGTAATAAGCGCAATTAAGGTTCGTTTTCCGACCAAAATCATCAGTAGGAACTTTTCAACCATGTGGCCTCCGCGATCTCCAGATTTCAATCCGGCCGACTTTTGGTTGTGGGGTTACCTTAAAGAACGAGTTTTCCTCACACATCCAACAACCCTACTACAACTGAAAAATGCAATCTCGCAAGAAATTGCCAATATTCCAAGACATTATCTGCAAAATGCTGTGCATGGTGTAGCAGACAGAATACGGTACGTTGAGCAAGAGAACGGCGGAAATCTTCCCAATGTTTTGTAAACCCCGTTGTTTGCCCAACACTGTGATGTTTTTGTTTTTTCCCTATCTCATATTATAATATTTATAGCGGTTTAATGTTTGAACTGACTTCTGAAATATCCTACACTCGTATATTATTTAAAGCAAATATAGTGTAGCTTCTTGCCACATAATACCTCATTTATGTATTTTGTGGATCTCCTTGTCACAACTGTCTGTTCCACGGTGTTGTTTCTTCAGCGATTTGTGCTTCTCTAGTCATTAGATTCGTTATTCTTCAATCATTGATTGTACACCACTGCGGAGTTTTACAGATAAATAACCTTGATGGGTGGTAGAACAAGCACAGCTCTTTATTTTAAACGCATTTACGCTCGGTTTTAGCCGTTCGAGCTGGGGTACTTCCCAGTGGCGTGACGCAGTCAATGTAAGGCAGTATTCCAGAAATACCGAGTTAAGTCATACTTCAAGAAGAAAACCTGCAGTTTATGAACAAAGATACTATTTAAATTTAAAGACGTAACTATTTTGCATTAAATCATTGGTTTGCAAGCAGCTCAGGAATGAGTTGTGATGACAGCAGTATCTCAAGAAGCCTGCACACATCAGTCTTCTAAGGCAGACTGTATAAACCATTTAATCTTAGCTCAGAGGTTAAATTGATCCTTGTTTCCCTGAACTTGGAATTTTGTGTTGTATAAAGTCTAATCTGAGATTAATTTGTCTCAAACTAAAGTCAACTTTGACATTTAAGAAATTTCTCCGTTTAAGTTAGATGATCCAAGTTCAGTTATTTGTTCTGTTTGAAATATACGAGTGACAGATTGTGCAAATAAAATATCCATTATTATTAATATTAATAGATATGTTAAATACATTTATATATATTTCTTTCAATTTCTTGCCTTAATACACAAACATTCTATATTTTATCAAGACTCTATCTTACAGAATCAAATAACATAACCTATTTAAAATAACAAATGATTAATTATTAATGGATATGATAGTAAAATAAATGTTCAATTAACTTTTACTAAACGAAAATTGTCGTTTTATAAAGCTTATTATGTTTAGCAGTATCAAACGCCATAACATGATAACAACTTGGAGAACAGTCGACTGCTTCTTGATTGTCCGCTACTATTTATTTTAAGACTAAAAAACAGTTTGCAATACGTTTTCTCAAAGTCGCAAAAAGACAAGTCGCTAGATTTCTTCCCCTCAACAAAGAAAGCTCATTTTGTCACTATGGGGTGCTAAAAAGGTCACTTCCCTATTTAAGCAATATAAAGTTAAAAGAAATTTGTAAGGTTGAAAAGAGTTAAAGTCATTGGCAACTTCAACAAACCTGAAAAAAATGGTCCGCGTCACGTATTTCACCTGTTTATATTTCAAATTTTTAGACGTGAACTTCGTTTGCATTTGAACCAAGGTAATTTGATTGCAGAAAAGTTTTATACGGAATAGAAGAAGTGTCTGAACTCTGTTCTCTTTTCGATCTTCGATCAAAGTTGATCTTTAGCGCCCCTTGTCAATTGGGCCTAAGAAATTGAACTAATGGAACTCCGACTGTCGTTTGTGAAATATTTAACAACGCCGCGCCGGTGCGAGATTTCCATGTCGCGGAGAAGGAACCGGAGTATTTCACTTGTCCCCATCGTCATTACAGTCTAGCCTCATTAGTGAATGCTTTCGGGTAACTATGACAACAGCAAAATGTCAGCTATTTCATCATCATTTCTGATGTCCTGTCTTTTCTTTCTCTCTTCGGCTCCCCCACACAATCCTCACCCCACCTTCTTTTGTCACAACAAACAATGGAGAGTGACGAGGGAAGGCTTGCCTGGCATTTTGCAGATGTCGCTGTCGTCTTAGAATACTGTACTATCCTTGGAGGAAAGCAAACCGGTGTGCATCATGCGTGTAATGCATGTGTGCTTCTGCAAAGGAGCTGCACCACATGCGTCCTTACTATTATTCTAAATTTTCCACTTTCGTGGGACAAAAAAGTCACTGTTTATTTTCTCCTTCGTTAACGAGGTCTGAAGAGAAGTACGAGTATTTTGGTGGAGCAAAATTTTAGTTCCAAGATACAATATGGGTCCTCTTACTTCCTACCCTAAGGTTTTTCAAACTGTGTTCTAATCATTTTCCCCTATATTATCTTTGTAAATAGACTGTTTGTACCTTTAGCAAAATCGTGTACCTTTGAACATTTTTTAAAAACACTTTTTTTAATTTTCACTAACATGTTTTGCCTAGAGGACTCAAACTGCAGATTCTAGAGAAAGCCGTTAAGTTCTCTGTTCGTAGTTTCAGTTTGATTTATTGCAAAGTGTGAGTTCCGAAACTGGATCAAAAGTAGTTTTTAGTACCAAAAGTAAACATTTTATCAGTTCATTGATGTATGTTTTCTAACACAAAAGTCAGATTGCATTTGTTAATATCTTTATTCATTACAGTGTGTTTTATCATCTGGTGAGTAATAACATATTTTAATTTCCATGATTTATTTGACTCTTGCTAATTTTGGTTGCCATATTTGTTTAAACGTTTACCACTCTTGTACCTTTGAACACAAAACATCTTGTACCATGGAACATGTTCCAAATTACACGATACTATCGGTTTTTGTTTTCTTTTATTTTAAGGCCATGCCACGAAGTAAGTCTGGAATTAAAGAGGTCCCCAATTGATTCGGATGTTTGAAGAAAGCTGCTGAAGCAGTAATTCTTCTTTCCAGGAAATAAAATCTAAATCAGAGAAGCCTGCTCTGGTTTATGATTGAAAATACATTTTAGATATGATTGTCAGTTTTTTTGGCTATATTCCCACAATTTTAATATATTCCAACTGTGTTCCAACTTACAAGAGAGTGTGTTCCAAGGTACATGATCCTGTTGTACCTTTGAACACATTACATATCTCTTCATTTTATTTTTCCATCCTTAATAGATCTATAAAACAGGAAAATACATACAGGAAGCTGTAAAGTAATCTTCAATAATTATTTCAAGCATTTTTTCATTTAAAAATTTCATTTCCCAAAATTAAAAAAAAATAAAATGTGAAAAGTGTTTAAAGGTACAACAGTCTCCCCTACAGAGTGTTCTGAAAAAGTTCCAATATTTAGAGAGGAGAGGCTACGCATCAAAACAAGTAATACAAGTCCTATAAATATGCGTCCTAAATTTAATATTTTCTGAGAAATGAGGAAATGTTCATCATCACTAGACTTCGTGGAATTGCCACGAGAATCGCAAGGTTTACTGCGCACGCGGTATAGACTGTATGAGAATGGGGCGTGCAAAGGATCGAGTATGCCTCTAATGTAAACACTGAGCAGTATACTGCGGTTACAATAAAACCTGTATCCTGCATTCAAGAAATATAATGAATGATCATTGAAGTAGGAAATGTCTAAACATGTAAATACACAATTATTTTATAGTGAGATATATTAACTCTTAAAATTTAATGTAAGATACTCACATCATCCTTGAATATGTGCAGTGCAGTGAAGAGTTACGTACATTTTGAGCGACAGCAAAGTAACCTCCTCCGATGGTCACTTAAACAGTTTTTATTTTGGAAAAATGTACGTTCAACATCACACGATGTAATACGTACACATTTGAAGAACGGAAAGTCACTACGTTTTAGTACACGAACTTCAAATATCTTGTCGTGGCCTGATGGTACATTATTTATAGTACGAAGTTGTGAATAGGCAGAATTTTTAGCAATAACGTTTCTCAACTTACATTTCATTTTTTCTGAAATTAGTTAATTGTTATTTTGGATAACTGTTTGTGATACTTTATCCACTATATTAAGTGCTTCTGAGAGTTGTAGTTTAGATGATTCTAACAGGATGATGCTTTTGGACACGATTTTAAAATTAGAATCAATGAACAGAATATCTTCCAATACCTATTCAGAAAGCAATGATTTTACAGCTGCAACAGAGGAACTGTCTGTGCTATCCAATGCATCAATTACCTCCATTATTTTCCCGTAATGTTCTGCATAATAATTAACAGCATCCAACCACGTTTTCCAACGGGTTAAGACTGGCTGCGGGGGTAAGTGTATACCAGGGCAATTATTTGGAACAGCAACACTCTCATTGTAGCATGTTTGATTGAATTCTTGTCTGCACTGAACAGATGTTAAGCTTTGACTATTCCAACCACAGTAATGCAAAAACAAGTGCTTACATAGGTATACATTAGCTGTAGCTACTCTATCTATTTAGACCGGTCACAACTCCTAACATGAACTGCTTATACTACGACACCGGGCGGTCGCTCACCTCGTCTATACTACCGTACATCTGCAACCTGATTGCATGCTGCGTGTGGCAATTCAACGAAGTCTAATCATCACTATAGCAGCAGCATGTCTTCCACTGTGAGCTCTTGTGCAAGAAACAAATCAGGAATCGGAATGCAACCGTTTGTCACTACGTATTGCCCCTCATCACATATATAACAGATTGCTCATCTCTATCTTAAAATCGGTAGCACTTTGAAGAGAACAACCACCAGGATCGCCACCCGTCCGCCGTAAACGAACACGAGATGGCAGTACAGTAGCTAAGGCAATTCAAATGGGAGTTATGACGTCACTCCTTTTGTAACAACTAGATGGCAGCATAGTAAACCTGACAAGAGTTACCTTTAAAGCCTATAAGGCCGAACAATCTGGGTATATATGATCTAGGGCAGCCTTGGCGAAAATGTGATCGTGCGCCGAGCCACTGTGTAACTTGCAACGTGCATAGCACCTATGGAGGGAGGCGGACACTCGAAGGGGAAGTGAAGCAACTGTCTGACTTACTAACGGATTTTCATTTTCCTTACGTCAAGCACTTACATTTAATTTTATACAGTACAAGGTTACAAATTAATGTTTACTACGTGTAACGACAAAGTTTCAAAACAGGAATTATGTCACTTACTACCAGTCGTAGTTGATCACGAAGGTATTTCTCTGGCAGTCATGATCTAAATTTGATTTTTAGTATTTTCATTGTTGAAAATAATTTTTCACAAACGTAAGTTGTAGCGAACATGGCTTCGACAGAGCAAGCGAAAGAACGAAGCTTCGGATATTTATTTTTTTGGCAAAGATTTGAAAAATTCAACATTTGTCAAGTCCTTACATCTAGCTTTCATTGTAACATCACATTGTAAATCTTTGAGTTTAAATTGAAGGCCTAACCGCATTATTCGTACATCTGCTGAAAAAGGATCGACGTACAGAGATGATGATAATGATGATGATAATGATAATAATAATAATAATAATAATAATAATAATTATTATTATTATTATTATTATTATTATTATTATTATTATTATTATTATTATTATTATTATAGTAACACTTAACCTTTTAATGTTTCACCAGTAACATGTAGCATAATGCCATTTTATGTTATACAACCGTTGTCTTCGTAATACTTGTGAACAAATCATACATTTAATATTCTCATCATATTGACAGCAAAAAAAAAACGTCCTATTTGAAATTTTCCTTTTTGTAGAGGTACAGGGTTTCGAGAGAGACATTGCGACGATACGCCAATCGTGGTCACAGACAAATGCAAATGGAACGGAGTTTGGCTCCAGTGAGTGAGAGGGTGTGAGGTGGTGGAGGTAGGAAGCAAGAAAAATGCATAGCTATTATTGCGAGCCACAATGAGCTCGCACGTCTGGCCGCGAAACCAGGTGGCCCGGGTTCGATTCCCGGTCGGGGCAAGTTACCTGGTTGAGGTTTTTTCCGGGTTTTTCCCTCAACCCAGTATGAGCAAATGCTGGGTAATTTTCGGTGCTGGACCCCGGACTCATTTCACCGGCATTATCACCTTTATCTCATTCAGACGCTAAATAACCAAAGATGTTGATAAAGCGTCGTAAAATAACCTATTAAAATAAAAATTGTGCTCGCGAGTCACATTTTCGCCACGGCTAATGTAGGGTATTACACAGAATAACTTTACATTGTTGTCAACTTCAGCGACAAGTCAGTACAATACAATACAATAAAGCGATTCTGAAGGGCTGTCTAACGACAAAAATGACAAAACAGCGACCAACGACTTTTCTGGAGTTTTGATTAATCATTTGGTGACGAAGTTGGCGATTTTTAAGTTTAATCGATTTAATAAGATGTATTTGGGAACATTAATTTTGTTTTTTGACATTTTTAATATTATAATGGAGAAAATATTTTCCTTTGTACAATTTCAAAACTTTATAAGAACAACCCGGCACGACGTGTCATGACCAAAGCTCGGATCTTGGGGACTTGTGTGTCGTGTGCTTGAGTAAGGTTACAGGCATAACGTACACAAAGCTCACGCTGCAAGTGCTCAGGGACAGTCGTTTGTACTAAGAAAGTGGTCACATCGAATGGCAAGAAGACGAAAGAATAAACTGTGTCACGTCGAAGCCAATGACATTAAGAGAATTACAGGTAAACGGTCTGTTTGAGGAAATAGAAAATACGTGTTATTCGAATGGGTGTTATGGAAGTTTGAAAATGCATTTCTTAAATTTTAGGTACAGAATTTCGTGGAGGAATTCTGAGGAGATACATTATTTTCTTCTAATGCAGAGTTTATATCTTGTAAGTTGTACCACACATAAACTAGAGCTGGAAACGGGCATTCATTGAAAGACATTGCAGTCCTTTAAATTGATGGAGAATTTGTCCATAGCCATGGATCAAGTCGTAGAGGGACCTTCCTAGTAGTGATACACTAATTGAAAACTATTTGCGAGAAAAATTTAGGATATACTTATCTTTCTCAGATACGAGATCTGCTGAAAATCGAACAGGAAACAGTGACAGTGAAATATTCAGTATTTTATTTAGGCCCAAGACTTTATATTAAAATTTCAAACCATTTTCCAAATTTGAAATTTTTAAAATTGAAACTTTTAAAAAAGAATTTTGTAAAATTATCCATGATATATAATAGTAACAAATGTACTTTTTTACCTTTTATTTCTATCGACTATATTCATGTTTTTATCGAATATCACTGGCGTCTGTCGGATTGTCAATTTATATTAAATGTGTATTTTTCTCTCGTTTTCCTTTCTTCTTTATTCTTGCTCTTGTGTTGTACTTATTGGTTTGAATTAAGTTAATTACTGTATTTAGTAAACTGTCCTTGTAAATTTTATGTTATATTATTCACTAAGACCACACCGTACATGAGCCTGACTCTTACGGTAGTGGCTAGAAACATTTTTATTTTATAAATGCAATTTGTACTCACTAGGTAGCTAGTTAAAATAAATAAAATAAAAAAAATTAAAGTTTGCTCCCGTCACTTCATGTGACGTGGAAATAAGTTTCCTTCGTTTCAAATCACGTTTAACTAACAGACGAAGAATTTATGGGTTCGAAAATCTTCGAATGCATGTAGTCATACACTGTAATGAAATGTACAGAGCAGAACTGTAAATTTGATGTATTTTGCATGTTTATTTATATATATGCTATAAAATTAGATGTTTCAACCTATCATAATATTATCATTATGTTGTTCCACCCAGGAACCACTTTTATAGCAGACCTGACAGTACCTCCGTGCTGGAAGCGGGAGTTTGTTGACATTGAAGTCCGGTCGCTTAGCCACGTTCAAAGACACAAGTCCCCAACTTCCGAGCTTTGGTCATGACATCTTGGGTAACCCCCTGCATTATCTTTCCTCCGGCGAATTCTTTGCTTTGTTAAATGGTACTGTATTTAATCAAAGTACATTTTTGGGTTGAGGTGTAACAGTACAAATATTCTGCCGGGACTAACTCTAATAGCTATGTTCGCATAACAATAGAAAAGACTGGCCTCTTCGACTAACTTTGGAACCAGGATCGGAGAACATAAAGCAGCAGCTATTGATTGAATCTAGAAAAATTTTGCTCCCTCCGTTACTTATCAAACTGGGACTGATTAAACATTTCGTAAAAGCATTAGATCGTGATGGACCAGCGTTCAGATATTTACACTCAAAATTTCCAAGGATAAGTACAGATGCCTCAAACTAGCAAGCTGTCTCGTTCGCGCAGGCGCATAGAGCTCTTCTACCCTACCACTGTCCGCCTACTGCTGTACACTGTGGACTAGAACGGTACAGCTCAGTTCTAATAACCAAAGCTCGGAAGTTGGGGACTTGTGTCTTTGAACGTGGCTAAGCGACCGGACTTCAATGTCAACAAACTCCCGCTTCCAGCACGGAGGTACTGTCAGGTCTGCTATAAAAGTGGTTCCTGGGTGGAACAACATAATGATAATATTATGATAGGTTGAAACATCTAATTTTATAGCATATATATAAATAAACATGCAAAATACATCAAATTTACAGTTCTGCTCTGTACATTTCATTACAGTGTATGACTACATGCATTCGAAGATTTTCGAACCCATAAATTCTTCGTCTGTTAGTTAAACATGATTTGAAACGAAGGAAACTTATTTCCACGTCACATGAAGTGACGGGAGCAAACTTTAATTTTTTTATTTTATTTATTTTAACTAGCTACCTAGTGAGTACAAATTGCATTTATAAAATAAAAATGTTTCTAGCCACTACCGTAAGAGTCAGGCTCGTGTACGGGTGTGGTCTTAGTGAATAATATAACATAAAATTTACAAGGACAGTTTACTAAATGCAGTAATTAACTTAATTCAAACCAATAAGTACAACACAAGAGCAAGAATAAAGAAGAAAGGGAAAACGAGAGAAAAATACACATTTAATATAAATTGACAATCCGACAGACGCCAGTGATATTCGATAAAAACATGAATATAGTCGATAGAAATAAAAGGTAAAAAAGTACATTTGTTACTATTATATATCATGGATAATTTTACAAAATTCTTTTTAAAAGTTTCAATTTTAAAAAAATTTCAAATTTGGAAAATGGTTTGAAATTTTATTATAAAGTCTTGGGCCTAAATAAAATACTGAATATTTCACTGTCACTGTTTCCTGTTCGATTTTCAGCAGATCTCGTATCTGAGAAAGATAAGTATATCCTAAATTTTTCTCGCAAATAGTTTTCAATTAGTGTATCACTACTAGGAAGGTCCTCTACGACTTGATCCATGGCTATGGACAAATTCTCCATCAATTTAAAGGACTGCAATGTCTTTCAATGAATGCCCGTTTCCAGCTCTAGTTTATGTGTGGTACAACTTACAAGATATAAACTCTGCATTAGAAGAAAATAATGTATCTCCTCAGAATTCCTCCACGAAATTCTGTACCTAAAATTTAAGAAATGCATTTTCAAACTTCCATAACACCCATTCGAATAACACGTATTTTCTATTTCCTCAAACAGACCGTTTACCTGTAATTCTCTTAATGTCATTGGCTTCGACGTGACACAGTTTATTCTTTCGTCTTCTTGCCATTCGATGTGACCACTTTCTTAGTACAAACGACTGTCCCTGAGCACTTGCAGCGTGAGCTTTGTGTACGTTATGCCTGTAACCTTACTCAAGCACACGACACACAAGTCCCCAAGATCCGAGCTTTGCTAATAACTCATTCTGAGTACTTCCGTTTTGCGAATGAAATAGTACGAGTAGGTTGAATGGTGTTTCGTGTAATATTTTAAATATATTTGTGTCCTTTTTGTATTGGTCGAAATTATATTGTGTAACTATTAAGTGGTGAAATAAAATAAATCGTAACACAAATAAATAGACAACCCTTATAGCCTTGGTATAAGTAATTTGTTCGTACTCCTAGAATCTTGATCGGAGAGGTTTGCAACAGCTGATGCGTGGCATTTTACTTCCTGAGTTGAATGCGTGCTTTAGTAGCCATTGAAATAAATGTACTGGTATCTCATGGAAATTAAGACTTCTCTGTGTTGCAATTGTGTTTTAAATGTGTAATTTCATGTTACGTTGAACGAATCAGTACTACATGTGACTTTTATTAGCAATTCAAGTATATTTTCCATACCGATCGCTTATAATGCGATATTACCATAGTGACCGATGTGGATATGCCTATATCAGCTGCAGTGTGTTAACTTCGTTTTAAATTTGGATATACGTTGCATAGTGACAATTTTATGAGCTACAATTTGCTATAGCCTCAGAATGCGATAGTTACGTAAATCTATGTGACAGACATTTCTATGATATTAAATGATTGTCGTAAACTTTACTGCCACGCGGGCGGCCCGGGTTCGTTTCCCGGCCGATGCACCAAATAAAAAAAAAATAACAGTGGAGAAGGCTGATTCTGTATAAGAACACGGCTATGTGTGACTGTCGTTTGTGATAAAGTATTTCTTCTATTATGATGAGTAGTACATTATCGGGCAAAGTTCTACATAGTCAAACTCGCGAGATGATTTATAATGTGACGGAATTCAAGAAAAAAGAACGCGAAGCCGGGATATTTCTCATGGATGTTAAGAAGATGCAGGAAAGAGTGGCAGCAGCAATAGGAATTTCTAAGATGACATTAACTAGGATTGTTGCAAACAACACTACATTCAAAATGGATGACGTCATAGCACTGACAAGGAAAAAAAAAATAAATCACGGAAGAGTATTTGAAGAAGAAATGTGAAAAATCCATGAAATATGGATAATTTCTTTATTGCAGTAATCGTTAATCATCTATTTCGGCTTCACAATGTTTGAATAGCATAAGTATTCATAAATATAGCCTACAATTATTACCATTTTGTGAGCGAATTTTAGGGATATATTATTTACAGTTTTATTTTATTCACTAAATAGTCCTAATGAATGTCACTCGAGGTCTGAGATTACTGTAGATAAAATTTTTGGTCTGAAAGAGATATCTACAGGGACATCATTTTATTTTTACTCGCATTTTTATTGTACCTGCATTTCTGAATGTACTTCACTCTCACCCCTTCACTAATGTCCTTGCTCCCGTCAGACACACAAACTTACGGCCGCTGTTGCATTCTAAGTCTTCAAGCAGTGAAGTAAACACTGCAGTGTATAGTGTGTTTCATAAATATGATTGCGTTTTCTATAGAAGAAAGAACCTATATTAATAATATCGTACTAAAAAATTATATTCAAGAAACGATAAATTCAATTTCAGAGAATATGCTTCAAAATGTTTTAATAATATGCGTAAAGAATTGAAGCCTGCATTGTAATGAACGGCAACCATTTTCAGCAACTTGTTTAAAAATTCAGATTAGCTTATTTTGAATTGAGGTGGCTAGAAGCAAAGGAATGCTAGTGACATTTGTAATAATATGAGTTAAGTGCATCCAGTGTAAGCTGAAGTATCTAAAATTTTAGTGGCAAAGGGATATTTTAATCGCATCAGAAATTAAAATTTAAATAAAAATTTCACCGGTTTTGCGAAAGCTTAAATATGTAAACCCCATTTTCTCAAAAGTAACAAGTGCACTTACAGCCCTTTACTTATGAGCCCTCAATTTAAATGCACTCTCTATATTGTATGTTAACATCAATAATTAATATGATAAATAAAGTAGACATAACATAATGAACATAGCCGCCTAAAAGGTTGAGTTTTTGGAAAAAAATATGTTACTACTCTACTGTATTTTGATAAATTCCGTAAAAGTGATAATCAAACTGAAAATCATAATATCGTATTTCCCTACAACATAAATGGATATACTACTTTTCTCTCCTCCTATACCTAGTAAAATGATTTGTTTACATATTGCACTAGTAACATCAAACTCCTGTAATGGAAGGGGGCAACAGTGTTTCCGAGTATAGCCAGGTTAATGTTAAAAATGTTGGTAAAAATAAAGTGATGTCCCTGTATATGAAGTACTTTGTTAACTCTAGCTATTCGGAAGTAGAACGAGATTTTTGAAAATTTTGTTTGTATGTCTGTATGCCTGTCTGTCGGCATGTTTGTTAACTTTTCACTATCAGTGACTGAAGATAAATATTCTAATACAATTTTTCTACATTCTTTTTTGTAGGCAAAGTCGCAATATATTCTTATAATCCTTTGCGCTTCTCATCAATCAGAAAAGCAAGTAGGCCCGTACGAAATAAGTAGACCTATTTTATAAACGATTTTTTAACTCCTTTCGACAAGTTCCATTAGTAGAATAGTCCATTGTGTCCAGACCTGTGGAGTAACGGTCAGCGCGTCTGGCCGCGAAACCAGGTGGCCCGGGTTCGAATCCCGGTCGGGGCAAGTTACCTGGTTGAGGTTTTTCCCGGGGTTTTCCCTCAACCCAATATGAGCAAATGCTAGGTAACTTTCGGTGCTGGACCCCGGACTCATTTCACCGGCATTATCACCTTCATTTCATTCAGACGCTAAATAACCTAGATGTTGATACAGCGTCGTAAAATAACCCAATAAAATAAAGAAAATAGTCCATTGTACTTGCGAGCGAATACTATATTGTTCCGTTGAATGGTTTACTTTCATAGGTAAAATTAAAGAAGGAATTTTCATAGGACCAAGTCAGTGAACTCTTTTCGGATCAACATTTCGATGGACGACTGACAAGAAAGGAACATCCTGCTTGGGAGTCCTTCAGAACGTTCGCCTCAAATTCCCTAGGGAACAGTCGTGCTCCGAATTATAGGGAAATAGCGGGTAATATGTTGCTCGCTTATCATCAAATGGAATGTAATATGTCATTGAAGATACACCTTCTCCACTATCATTTGGACTTTTTACCTGAAAATTGTGGTGCAGTTTCTGATGAACATGGAGAGCGCTTTCACCAGACAGTTTCAACATTCGAAAGACGATACCAGTGTAAAAGGAGTACATCCATGTTAGCTGATTATTGCTGGTCGGTGGTGAGGGATGCTCTCGAGGTCCAGTATAGCAGACAAGCTAAAAGTAGACGTCTGCAATAATAATTGAGGGATTGGGTTCAAGAAAGGGACTTCTCTCAAATGCAAGTTTTGAGAAAATTGATGTTGGAAATTCAAATCGTAATAATGTAATCTATGCACGCCTTTACATTTTGGGTACTCCTGACCTCTATGATCACAGTATTGAACTATAACTTGGTGATCATATGCATAGCAGATCCGAGCACAAAATAAAGCTTTTTACTCAAAAAGGGCACATCCTCTAAAATGCCCTTCTTGCACCCAGCCCGTCAATTGAGCTAAGTCCAGCCGAATATGTTTATGAAAATATAATTCTGTTTCTATTGCTTTCTTTCTCAAATTACAAGAAAACTAGACCACGTCTGACAATTGTATTGCCATATTCATATTCACCATTAAAAAAATCCATTGAATTCCAGTGTTTTCGTTTCCGTAACAGAAAAGCAGTTAAATTTTGTTGTATATTGTTATTAAATATTCCAAATGCTTAACAAAAATTGGTAAATAATTTTGACGGAGTAATTATACGTATTCCACTCTTGGTAGTAGGGAGTTGTAAAAAAAAACCTTTGCAGCTCGGAGCTTAATCATTAGAGAGCGGATTTTTATGTGCTAATTTTTTTTTTAATATGACAAAAATACCTTACTTAGTTTGAAAAAAAAAATGTTACTAGGTACTCACCAACCACACTTGAGTTCTAGTAGTTGGCAGAGAATTGCAGTGAACAACGAACGTCATCTCCAAATTCTCCATCACAAATGCATGCCGATTATCTGTGAAAGACGACTTATACTGTGAAAACGATATTTCCACATCACAGGACGTCAGACGTGCATATTTAAAGAGAGGAATGTCACAAACACATACACGGTCAATTTCACCTCAATACTTGAGCAACTTTACACATTTTTTTATATCCACTTTTTTCCCAAACACATTCTGGAATTTGTCCCTTAGTACTTGTGCTTCTGAACCTGGTAGCGAGTCTAGTTTAATTTCCACGGCACGCACCTCCCTCTTTCAGACAACAGGTTTTTGGATGTTTCGAGTTTTTTTTATGGTGTCACACAAAAGCTTAAATTTCTAATAGGAAAGCCAAATCGTTTTTAAATAACCATCTTTCAGTATATCTTGAAGGATATCGATTTGATTAAAATAGTCTAATATTATACAGGAGTTCTTATAAAGGGAATGAAAACATCTTTACAACAAGATTATGTGTATTGCCTTGTCCATGTTAATTTATTCTTGATAGGTTCTCATTAAGGCGATACTATTACGAAAATGGATCACGATACACTACACAGCCCTTAACACGAAGAGACAAGAATTCTTAATAAAAGATAACGTACTTTGACATTTAATTTATTTTTAAAATATTTAAAAGCCTAAGATTTATGTATAATAGGAGTTCTTATTTTTTGTGTTTGACAAACAAAGTTCGTGGAAAAAATAATGAAAACATCTTCAGCAACAATAAACATTCCTGATTACAATATAAACAATTAAAATGATAAGCAACATTTTTCCTCAATTACACAATCCATGTTAATTTTTCTACACAATACAATAAGAATAACACAAATACAATTTGTATTTTTCCTCCTTGACACAATAATAATAAAACATAAATGAAATACAGAATGTTACAATACAACTTCAGAACTTGAGGCGATACTATTACGAAAATGGATGACGGATTTCACTGACACTTTACACAGCCCTTAGAAACATTTCACTGAAGCAACCCAGAATTTTTAAAAAAAAAATAACTTACTTCTTACCTCGACTGATATCAATTAATTTAGTTTCAAATAAACAGAACTATTTAAAAAACATTTCTAGCTCTTATAAAAATTATTTAAACCAAGGAAAAAAAATCTCTAAGATTTAAATGTCACCTTAATTTTAATTTGTTTATACACAATTATTCTTGGATCTCCTTAAGGAAGGACAGCCCTCAAAGACCGCTTTAGTTCTATTTAAAAATGAGAATTTACCTACACCCGTTTTCCTGAAAATATGTATTTACATAATTTTTTGTGAAAATATGTGTTTTTATGTGAAATAAAACTTGGGTTTTAAACTTGAAACTTCATGTTCCATCTTCTTTTACTTTTTTAGTTAATTGTGTTTTGTAACACGCAAAAATAATATTTAATTACATAGGAATCCGCTCCTTATTAATCATGTTTGAAAGAAATAACTGTAATCTACGATATAATTTGTAACAGTGTAAAAAACAATGTTTTCAAAACGTTAAAATGTTTAATGGAGAGATATTTATTTATGGAGAAAACATAATTTATATTGGACACAGAATTTTACTTTCCGACTATGAGTGATCCCGTATCTTCGTAGACCATTTCAGATAGCCGCAGGTTAATGGCTACTTGCGCAACGTGTAAAAACGCTCTGAAATGTGTTAATTATTTCCCAAGTGATTTATTTCCTGGCGATTTCTGAAAATAAGCAACGGCTCTCATTTCTTTTTCCTTCTCTAGCGGTGCTCTGCATTATCTCAATATAGTACGTACACCAGTCTGTTTTTTGTAATCTCAAACCTATCACGAATAAATAACGGCGCAATGATAAAGTGAGTGATAAATTACCGATAAAACTAAACAAACTCGAGTCATGATACGGAGCAGATCTCTCGGGGAACGAACTGATTTATTATCAATTTATCCTTTTCTCGCCTGTGGTAGTCTATAACACGATTATCCCGGATGTACCTACATTAAAGGGCTGGTGCACTGAATATTGAAAATGGAAAATGCTTTAGGATTGGAACTAGGTCTGTTTCAAAAATATTTAAGGTAGGTGTCCCTGATATGGCCATACTAAAGTTGAGAATTTTTCTAGCCGCCATTTTGAAAAAATGTAAACCACTTTTTTTTTAAATCGTTCTCAGTCTAATGGACTTTCTTAAAGTAATTTCCTTTCCCCATAAAAATAGCTTTAATTGTCCAAAAAGTCCCAAATTCCAAAAGTCTACCTAGTGGCCATATCAGGAAAATGTGCACATGATATGGCCACACTTGTTCCATGTTCTACAAATCGTGATTGTTTTCAGTTTGATAGCGCAGTTGTGCTAAAATTAAAAAATTTTGGTGTAAAATGAATAAACATGACAATAATCTTTTTTATAATTCAAAAGTGTAGTCAAACAGGTTTTTCCATAAAAAAATAAGTTGTTTTCCTTAAAATACAAAATTTTTGCGTAATCCCAGCTATAAGGCATGTAAATTTGTCAGGTGAAAAAATAAAAGTGAAATGAACTTGATATGGCCAGAGTGCATTTGATATGGCCATATCAGGAGCAGGTAAGCTTTCACGAAAATCGTTTGATTATGAACAACTCGTAAAAGATACGCCATCAACGACAACACCAATCAACAGAACATTAAAAACTGAATGGAGTACAATAGTTTTCATGAAACAAGTCTTTGAAAAATATGCATAAAACAAAGGAGACTTACCAGAGAAAAATAAGAAGAGGTCACATGAAAACCGCAAAACAGGCAACTGACGCCATATTGCTCAACCTGACTGGATGGGAAAGATCAAGTGACATACCAGGATGCCCTTTCACTGGATGCTGCTGCAATTTAGCGGATTTTTTGGTTAACTAACTCACAATAGGGGGGGTGGCCATGTCAGGAACATGGCCATAACAGGAGCACCCACCTTACAATTCCTGTCATAAGGGTCATGTTAGCAAAGACCCTTCGGCCGCTAACTCTAATGCAAAGGTCGGCAAATGTGGTAAATTTAGTTCGTGTAGAACGCGACTTCTCAACCCCCACCCTCTAGTTCACGTGTACCGGCAAGGTGTGTTGACGTCTAGCATACCAGGTGAATGAGCTGTAGAGGATTTCACGTTAAGAAAAAAGCATTAGGCGTACGGGGCTATTCCATCAAATGGTCAGGTGCCATAGAAACGCCTACCTACCACATAGCTTGTACAATGTAATAGGCAAGGACAATAAAACCAATGCTTTTTTCGTAACGTAGAATCCTCTATAGCTGCGATCGCTGTACAAGGGCTAAATATATGAAATGAATTTAAGGACTGTCACGATAGCATCCTTGTACTATCACGAAATTATACCAACCCTTCTAGACTGCTAATTTTTTTTATTTATTTGTATTGCTTGTTTGTAAATATTGTATGAATTTATTTGAGGGTAAAATGCTGACTTGTAGGGGAAAGACGGCTAATTATGCGCAGCTGGCAATACTGCGCACCACCCTGTTTCCCCTTAAAAGCATTTACTCTAGCCGCCATTGGTGCTGTCATTTTCCGGTCAATATAAGGAACTATGTTGTAGAGGAGAACGCCATTTTACTTGTACTTTATATTGTGGTCCAGCCAGCTTCAATTTGTTTATTTCTTGTTATTTTGCTGCAGTAAAATCTAAAGTAGGGGAAACTCGGCTAATTCCGCAGTACGGGTAATTCCGCAGTAGTGCATATATGATTTTACTGCGGCTTTACAATAGCGTGAACGTAAGTTTTGAGAGGCTGTCAACGGGAGGCATGTCCTCTGCAGTGCTATAGAAAAAAATCAAGGATATTGGTCTTCACCTCTGTTGGCAATAGACTAAAACATCGAAAGTTGGCTGTTTTTCGTGTTTTGCTACACGGCTGTAAAGAAAGTGAGCATTGTTAAATATAAATTGCTCCTTTTATGTTACTTTCATAATGTATTTCATAATTATTTACTACTGCGGGATTAGCCAAGTCCTATTGCAGATTTATCCGCACTGTTGCGGAATTAGCCGAGTTCTTTTTCAACTCTAATGTATGCGCAACTAAATATGTTTGCATTTTAATAGGCCTCTTTATCTCATTTGATAATGAAAGGTTTCGTCCATGTCTACATACCTTGATAATATTTTTCAATAAACATTTTGATAAAAAGTTAATAGATTTATTTCTTAATATTGCGGAATTAGCCGAGTCTCCCCTATGTGAAGAATTCGTTGCTTCTTGTATTATCTTACATACTTCTTATGTATTATATATACACATCTCATTGGTTGTGAACAGTTTTCGATATTAAATTTGAATTTTATTTGATCCAAAAAACAAAGATGTAAAATGTGGCGGTTTTCTGGCAATTCTGCGCAAAACAAAATGTCAATTCTGCATACCGCTCTGAATTGTCAGCGGTGCGTAGAATTGTCCTCTTGTACTTCACATGTCATTACATAATACAGTATATTCTCTAACATTACTATTCCCCAATTTTTATAGATGTCTAAGCGACCTGATAAGAAAGAACGAGAGAGGAAAACGGAAAGCGGCAATTACACAGAGGAGCACGTCAAATTGGCGTTAAATGTTGTAAATTCAGGGCGGCTATCCGGGAGGTTGGACCAGCGAATAGGGATTATAAAGAATGGACACTGAGCGAATTTTTCTGTGTTTTGTTTCTCTGTGCGCCAGCGGCTAGTTCCACTTTCAAGCGCTAGAGGTAGTGTAATCGAGCATACGCTAAGATAATTAATTGAGAATAGAGTTAATGCACAGGATCCAAACATCGCCTACCTTATTGCATAATCCAGTAACGCTTTGCTTCAAATAAATTCAAGTTAACAGCTTTTCCTTATTTCTCAGTGACAAACTAGTTGTAATAATAATATTTTATATTTCAGATATAATACATTATATTATAAAATAATATAATACATTATAAAATTAAGTACAGTATAGAATTCGTTTAATATTTGTATAATAATATAATATAGGTATATGGTTTTACTTCGCGTAAGAGTTTTGTTTTTCCATTTTCAGCGCTATCAAATCATTACATATTTTAATTGTTGTTGGGGTCAACGTCTCAACTCTCATTATAAAGGAACTCTAGAGTGTAGACATTGCAGTTAATGAAGGATTTATTATTTTATGGATCCAATTTATTTTATTTGAGTACATAATGTACCTAGATGTATTAATTGTATGTGTTATATTTCCGCTGTGTCGACTGCTAGCTGGTGTGATGTCAGCGCCAACTCTAGGGAGAAAGCAGAATCTGACGCTTTAGCTGGCTTGAAGGTCATTGAAATCAGTCCGGCTACATCAAAGGTACCGATGCGAAGTGTCCATTCTTTATAATCCCTATTCGCTGGTTGGACGTTCATTTCGCGTACTGTGATGTCATGAAGAGTGCTCTGGCTGTGAAACAGAAAATGATTTTTATGCGATTTTCGTTGATAAACTGATACAGAAGCGAAGAATAAATAAATATGAATGTATTGTTATTGTTTATTGAAAGACACTCTAAGGAGAAAGGGGCATGAGAATATTCGATTATCAGAGATATGGTCCCTTCCTACAAGAGTTAATATGAAAAAAAGTTCCCACGTTTGGTAATGTCCACGTTAAAAAATTCCCTTGTTCAAAAGGTCTTAAGGCTGCTTCACAATAAACCGGGAACGGAAACGATAACAGGAACTCGAACGGAAATATTGTTAAAATGAATGTATTTAAATGTGAGCATTCATAATTAACAATTGTGAATGCTTACATTTAAATATATATATTTTAACATTATTTCCGTTCTAGTTCTCGTTGCCGTTTCCGTTCCCGGTTTATTGTGAATCAGCCTTTACAGTTATATGTTCCCGGCCTACAAGGTCCAACATACTAAAATGACCTGCGTTTCATAAGGAACAATTTCATAAAATGTCCTTTTTCGGAGAAGTCAATATTCAATTACGTCAGGCTTTTAAAGGTCCTACAGTCCACACCTGTGGAGTAACGGTCAGCGCGTCTGGCTGCGAAACCAGGTGGCCCGGGTTCGAATCCCGGTCGGGGCAAGTTACCTGGTTGAGGTTTTTTTCCGGGGTTTTCCTAGATGTTGATACAGGTCGTAAAATAACCCAATAAAAAAGAATTTGTTCAAATATTTGTTTGGCCCACAATGTTCGATCAGCATTGTTATTGCAGATCCACTCTTAATTATACAATTTGTTATTGAGAATCATTTTTTACTTAATTTTAGTAATAATAATAATAATAATAATAATAATAATAATAATAATAATAATAGTGACAACAACAAATAAAAACGCCACCGGAGGAGCTCAGGGGGTAGCGCGTTTGCCTGCTGATCCGGAGTTGCGGTCGGGTGTGGATTCAATTTCCCCTTGGGCTGATTACCTGTTGGATTTTTTCCGATGTTTTTCCTAATCGTAAAGCGAATGTCAGGTAGTCTATGGCGATTTTTCGGTCTAATCTCCTCGAATACCATCTCGCTATCAGCAATTCTATCGACGCTAAGTGACCTAAAATTTATTTAAAATATTATTTACTCGTGAAAATTCTAGGTAGCTTTACTTTAGATTAGTAATTTTTTGTTTCTGTTTAAATTAGTTAGAAAAAAAAAAGGAGCAGGAAATATGTGTTCCGGAAGCTCAAGACTAAAGCAATGTTCCAGGAAAACTCTGTTATCGCTAGGTAATTATCGAGTGGTGCAAGCCTTTTAAAGCTGGACGCACTATGACTCTATTATTTAACATGCCACGTGCAGCATATCTGGTGGCTTCTGTAAACGAGCAAAACGGTAAACATTTTTTTTTTGGGAATACCGACGAATGAGGACCTGCGGATTTCCCAATAAAGTAAATAGGGTGAAAACACCGTGCAAATTATTCACAAACACCAGAATTTTTTTTAGAAGTGTGCGCGAGATGAGTGTCCAGAATTTGACTAAGAAGGTGAGTTGAATTTTGTTCTCAACATCTCGAGCGCTACAACCAAGAGAGTCGCGAGTTCGTGGATATACTGACAACCGATGAGAACTGGCTATACCATTAGACTCCTGAGACTAAAATTTACTGTTAGCAAGGAATGGGAGCAGCCATCAGCAATAAAGTGTAAAGTGAAATCATCTGAGGAAGAAATAATAGCTACGGTTTCTGGAACGTGTAAGGACTATATTGATCAACGTTCTGTTATATCAACAAACAATGGCAGCAACATAATGTAGTAGTCTTTTGAAATGCAAATTGTAAGAAACCGTAACGTTAAGAAGACATGGAAAATTGCCTAAAGGCGTCACCCTCCTTCATGACAACGCCCATCCTTACTGCGCAGAAGTCAAAAGTAGATAGCGTTATTGAACTTTACTGGGAAGTGCTGTCACATCTTTCATCGCCTGTTTGAAGGAGTGAAGGAAAGCTTATGGGAAAAAACACTGCAACCAGTGAATTGGTGAAGGAAGAAGTGTGCAGAAATTACGACATATACAATCGAAATTATGTCTGGTGGAAGTGCAACGAGCTGTTACCGATTAGCTCAGACGGTAGCGCCTTTGCCTGCTGATCCAGAGCTGCGCTCGGACCTGGGTTCGATTCCAGTTTGGGCTACTTGCCTGGTTGGAGATTTTACGATGTTTTCTCCAAATTTAATTTAATTTTATTTTATTTTATTTTATTTAAATTCAAATATACAGAATAAAGAAATATATTTACAAAACAAATAAAAAATACAAACAAAATAATACAAGCAATATAAAAGAAGATACAGTAGTATTAACAAAATTTGAGACCGAATGAGCAGCGCTCGTGCTCGGTCGCAGTTCAGATATAATATTAAAATAAAAAATAATAATAATAATAATAATATAAATAAGTAAAATAAAATAGGAACTAAAATATAATTACAGGGGCAATGGAAATATATAATATAATATTAACACTATAGAAAGAATAATATCGCACGTGAAAAGTAGGACTAATATATACAAATGCAATGCAAATGTTAGGTAATCACATGACAAATTATCGTCCTAATCATCCCAAATACCATCTCGCTATCAGCAATTCCATCGACGCTAAGCATCTAGTAGATGATATAGCGTCGTATAGTAAGACTAAAGAAGTGCAGAAAAGCTTGAGGACTATTTTTATGTGTTATGTACTGTTGAGAAATAGTGTTAACATAAAATTTGGCAACCATTAGGTTAGGTTAGGTCACGGTGGCTACGGGCGGGTTAGGACGACCCTTTGCACGTCGGCCATACTGAGCCTATTGTGCTCCCCGAAGTGTATGAGATGAATGAGGATGAGGGTGTACCAGCCCACCGGCCGCATGTGACCTCCTACCCTCCCCCTCTCTAAGTCCACACCGCTAAGGTAACCAAGCAGCACAAGATCCATTCCAACGGTCCTTTCAAGGTATCGAAGCGCCCTTGGAAGTGCTCTTAAGGAATGCATTCTGGCAGAGATATTGCGGAATGCTGGGAACTCAGGAACGGTTGTAGACAGGACTCCCCCTCCCGTAAGCGGATGAAGACATGTGCCTTGACTTGAATATGGCTATTGTATGAGATGAGAAAAATGAATTATATGAAATGAAACTCTAAATTCTTTTATGCTCGACCATGCCGAAATGTAGTAATCATACACCTGGTAGCAGTCCTTTAATGCATGTCATTAAAGTACACCTATTCATTAAAGTTCAGGTTTTCGATTATTCTCGGATATGCAATCGAAAGACAACGAGGGAAACGTCACGGAGGCTGGAAATCCAATACTGTCGCAGAAGGTTATGTTCTGTTACTACAATAATTAGCGTTAATTGTAAATAATATTCAAATAAATTCAGTTTGTCATCTCGTTTTTCAATTCTAAATCAATTTCCAGGTTATATCAAAATTAGTTCGTGTTACATTACATCAAGGTCAATGACATTATTGTTCCTCGGAAAAAATCAATACTTTCGCGTCTGCGCACATCTCACAATTTACGAGGTATTGCACAAGGTCACTTCCGATCTTAATAATAATAATAATAATAATAATAATAATAATAATAATAATAATAATAATGGTTTATTTTAACTGGCAGAGTTAAGGCCATTCGGCCTTCTCTTCCACTCAACCAGTATGATAAAAATTACTACAGTGCTATGAATATAACATAATTAATACAATACAATACAATACAATTCAAAGAAATACAATACTACAAATACAAGACAATATAATACATAATTAATATAATACAATGACAATTATTTTCGTCTTCACAACACCAATAAAATAATTATTAATGTAATAATAATAATAATAATAACAATAATAATAATAGTAATGATAGTCATATCTAAATTAAATTAAATTATTAAGCTCGATCACAAATATAATTTCAATTTGACTGCGCCCGTAAGAAATCGTTTTTCTTGAAAGTGGTTATTGTCTGGCAGCCCCTGATCTTCTGTCAGATACAAATAAAATGAATACTTCTGAATAATTTCAAGTTAGAAATATGGTCGAGCATAAAAAGTCGTATGAAACTTGCCTATAATAGTAGTTAAGACGCTCGTATGAAAATTATGAAACGAGCGCAAGCGTTTCATAAACAAACATCCTCGCGTCTTAATTACTATCGTTATAGGCTCGTTGCATAATGTACTATTTCTACACGGGAGGGAAGGGAAAATGGACCGTGGCAATGAAAAGTCCAACCCAGCATTTGCCTAAGTAACTGTGGAAACCACAGTCAAGTTGGTCGGTCCAGGAATCGAACCACGCACCTCCAGAATGCTAGTCCCATGAAATACACAATATCCAACTCGCTCGGTTGTCACCATTATTATTATTATTATTGTTATTATTATTATTATTATTATTATTATTATTATTAACTATCCAGTTTCAGGTCATGTGTTCTCTGAATGTAATGAAAGATATCGTTCCAGTAATGAAAGTTATCGTTCCAGTAATGAAAGTTATCGTTCCAGTAATGAAAGATATCGTTCCAGTAATGAAAGATATCGTTCCAGTAATGAAAGTTATCGTTCCACCGATATCTTGGTCTTACCGGATCTCTGTATCCACTTGATCTATATGGTAAAGTTGTACCCCCTTTTCAACCTGTTTAATTCATGGAGGTCGCGGCTTTTTAGCCGTTCCGAAGAACACGAGCCATTTGCGCTTAAGCAACGTTGCCTAGTTGTAACGTTAAGACTTAGTCGCTGTTAGTTATGGTAAGTTAAATATTACATGCGCCTAGGCCAAGTATTGCAGCCACGAATAAAATGAGACGTATGAACTGAGTCGTGTGAAAATCATTATCATTGTTGTGGAAGTGTGTCTTCTTCCATCGTTTTTGATAACTTTTTATTCTTTCGGTTAAACAAGGGACTAGTCTTACTTTTCTCGGATAGATGTACTTTTTGTGTTCCAGTTCCGTTGTGGCCCATTTTCATCTCAGAAAACTCATCTGAGCCGCTTATAATTTATACGAGGTCATTTGTTTAAAATGCAGAATTATTATTATTAATATTATTATTATTATTATTATTATTATTATTATTATTACTACTTACTTACAAATGGCTTTTAAGGAACACGAAGGTTCATTGCCACCCTCACATAAGCCCGCCATCGGTCCCTATCCTGTGCAAGATTAATCCACTCTCTATCATCATATCCATCTCCCTCAAATCCATTTTAATATTATCCTCCCATCTACGTCTCGGCCTCCCCAAAGGTCTTTTTCCTCCGGCCTCCCAACTAACACTCTATATGCATTTCTGGATTCGCCCATACGTGCTAAATGTCCTGCCCATCTCAAACGTCTGGATTTAATGTTCCTAATTATGTCAGGTGAAGAATACAATGCGTGCAGTTGTGCGTTGTGTAACTTTCTCCATTCCCCTGTAACTTCATCCCTCTTAGCCCCAAATATTTTCCTAAGAACCTCATTCTAAAACACTCTTAATCTCTGTTTATTCATTTCATTGGGTTATTTTACGACGCTGTATCAACATCTAGGTTATTTAGCGTCTGAATGAAATGAAGGTGATAATGCCGGTGAAATGAGTCCGGGGTCCAGCACCGAAAGTTACCCAGCATTTGCTCATATTGGGTTGAGGAAAAACCCCGGAAAAAAACCTCAACCAGGTAACTTGCCCCGACCGGGATTCGAACCCGGGCCACCTGGTTTCGCGGCCAGACGCGCTGACCGTTACTCCACAGGTGTGGACTTAATCTCTGTTCCTCTCTCAAAGTTTCACAACCATAACTTACAAAACAACCGGTAATATAACTGTTTTATAAATTCTAACTTTCAGATTTTTTGACAGCAGACTGGATGATAAAAGCTTCTCAACCGAATAATAACACGCATTTCCCATATTTATTCTGCGTTTAATTTCCTCCCAAGTTTGTTACTATTGCTCCCAGGTATTTGAATTTTTCCACCTCTTCAAAGGATAAATTTCCCATTTTTATATTTCCATTTCGTACACTATTCTCGTCACGAGACATAATCATATACTCTGTCTTTTCGGGATTTACTTCCAAACCTATCTCTTTACTTGCTTCAAGTAGAATCCTCGTGTTTTTCCCTAATAGTTTTTGGATTTTCTCCTAACATATTCACGTCATCCGCATAGACGAGCAGCTGATGTAACCCGTTCAATTCCAAACCCTCTCTGTTATCCTGGCCTTTCCTAATGGCATACTCTAGAGCAAAGTTAAAAAGTAAAGGTGACAGTACATCTCCTTGCTTTAGCCCACAGTGAATTGGATGCGCATCTTACAGAAACTGACCTATACGGTCTCTGCTGTACGTTTCACTAAGACACATTTTAATTAATCGAACTAGTTTCTTGGGAATACCAAATTCAATAAGAATATCATATAAAACTTCTCTCTTAACAGAGTCAAATGCCTTTTCGAAATCTATGAATAGCTGATGCACTATACCCTTATACTCCCATTTTTTCTCCATTATCTGTCGAATACGAAATATCTGATCAATAGTTGATCTATTATGCCTAAAACCACACTGACGATCCCCAATAATTTCGTCTACATATGGAGTAAATCTTGTCAAAAGAATATTGTACAAAATATTGTACGACGTCAACAAAAGTGATATTCCTCGAAAGTTACTAACTACAGTTAGTCTTGACCCCTTCTTAAAGATAGGTACGATTATGGATTCCTTCCATTGTTCTGGTACAATTTCCTTTTCCCAAATTGCAAGTAGAAGTTTATAAATTTCGCTAGATTATTATTATTATTATTATTATTATTATTATTATTATTATTATTATTATTATTATTATCTATCCTTATACTGCTTTTTTGACAAGATCCAGTCAGAAGTAAGATAATACACAATAACCAATGCCTCGAACAAGTACAAAATTTCAATTAACTGGGTTATGAAATGTTTTATCAAAATGAAAAAAATGTGAACAAGAAAATTACCAAATTTACACAAATTCTAGGAATAATAAACAATACATTAAAAGCTAAATTAGTACAAAAATCTACAAGAATAAAAATATATAATACACTACCATTACCCTCCCTTTTATACGGAAGCGAGATTTGGACATTAAAGAAGAAAGACCTGAACAGAATCAAAGCAACGGAAATGACATTTTTCAGGACAGCAGGATATACTCTTTTAGACCGCAAAATGATTGAAGAAATTTTAGAACAATTAGAAGTAGAGCCAGTAGAAGAAAAAATCAGCAGATTCAAATTTAATTGGCTAGATCATGAAAGAAGAATGGAAAATTCAAGAATCCCAAAAATTATGATGCAGTATAAACCTAGAGGATATCATCGACTAGGAAGACCTTTTAGAAGACTGCTAGATGGGGCCGAAACAGGTCTACAGAGACCTAATTCGTGAAGGATTATTATTATTATTATTATTATTATTATTATTATTATTATTATTATTATTATTATTATTATTATTATTATTATTTAATGTTATAGAATACTCTGCATTGGCAAGAGACACGATTTCGCTATTGCAGCCCCATTGATTTCACGCATTCCTTTCTGGAAAGCTTGACACACCAAGTCGAAACCACAAACGGTATAAAATACGATTACTTGGCCTCCGCCATATGGCGTCTTCACTCGATGGCCCGTGTAGGAGAGCGACAAAGAGCGAGATAGGAAAGGCCGTGTGGAGTGCTGGAGAGCGAGAGAGCGGCGGATGCTGTATGCTTGGTACGTAGGTCGTTGAATCTTTGCCGTCTCACCGTGGGTGCAGGCTACCACCTTAACCTTGGCCGGAAGCCAACGCGAGGTTTTGACAAGAGGCCAAGACGCTTTCACACACACACACACACTCCCCTCAATTTCACTTCCACTTGCATCCCTGGAGAAACTGGTTGGTCCACTTGCAACGTGCTCCAGATTATTGCAGCTCTGCTGTGTCGTGGCAGATTGCGGACGTTTCGGTTTAATTAATATCTTGTAAAAAGCTGCACATTATAATTCCTGTGAAGGTGAATGGATTTGTAATTGAAGATATCACATCCAGGACTTGAGACGGATATCCTTGAGTAATTTGAATAGGCCAGCAGTCCAACTGGACAACTCTTAATTTATCTTAAACTCGATTGTGTCAGGGATAACCTAACACAGAGACAACTTAAATCTTCTAAGAAATGGGATAGATATTTCGGAAGACATCTCCCTAAGAGTTTGTCCTAAAACTGCAGTTCCCAACCTGGAGTCTGCCAGTGATTTAAAAGAAGTCAGCGGAATAGAAATAAGTTTTTCTTTATCATGCTCTCTTTATTTCTCAGGTTGTTGGAATACGTAAAAGGTTGCACATTACAATTGCTATGAGGGTGAATGGATTTGTAATTGAAGATATCAAATCCAGAGACGGATATCCTTGAGTAATTTGAATAGGCCAGCAGTCCAACTGGACAACTCTTAATTTATCTTAAACTCAATTGTGTCAGGGATAACCTAATACAGAGACAACTTAAATCTTCTAATAAGTGGGATAGAAATTTCGGAAGAAATCTCCCTAAGAGTTTGCCCTAAAACTGCAGTTCCTAAGCTGGAGTCTGCGAGTGATTTAAAAGAAGTTAGCTGAATAGAAATATATTTTCCTTTATCATGCTCTCTTTATTTCTCAGGTTGTTGGAATACGTAAAAGGTTGCACATTACAATTGCTATGAGGGTGAATGGATTTGTAATTGAAGATATCACATCTAGGACTTGAGACTGATATCCTTGATTTGAATAGGCCAGAAGTCCAATTGGACAACTCTTAATTTATCTTAAACTCAATTGTGTCAGGGATAACCTAATACAGAAACAACTTAAATCTTCTAATAAGTGGGATAGAAATTTCGGAAAAAATCTCCCTAAGAGTTTGTCCTAAAACTGCAGTTCCCAAGCTGGAGTCTGCGAGTGATTTAAAAGAAGTCAGCGGAAAAGAAATATGTTTTCCTTTATCATGCTCTCTGTTATTTCTCAGGTTGTTGGAATACGTAAAAATTTGCACATTACAATTGCTATGAAGGTGCATGGATTTGTAATTGAAGATATCACATCCATCCAGGACTTGAGACGGATATCCTTGAGTAATTTGAATAGTCCAGCAGTCCAACTGGACAACTCTTAATTTATCTTAAACTCAATTGTGTCAGGGATAACCTAACACAGAGACAACTTAAATCTTCTAATAACTGAAATAGAAATTTCGAAAGAAATCTCCCTAAGACTTTGTCCGAAAACTGCAGTTCCCAACGTGGAGTCTGTCAGTGATTCAAAAGAAGCCAGCGGAATAGAAATAAGTTTTCCTTTATCATGCACTATGTTGTTTCTCAGGTTGTTGGAATATGTTTTGTTCATCTCAGACTTTTCAAGCACAGAATTTAACAGGTTGGTTCACTTGCAACGTGCTCCAGGTTATTGCAGCTCTGCTGTGTCGTGGAAGATTGCGGACGTTTCGGTTTAATTAATATCTTGTAAAAAGCTGCACATTATAATTCCTGTGAAGGTGAATGGATTTGTAATTGAAGATATCACATCCAGGACTTGAGACGGATATCCTTGAGTAATTTGAATAGTCCAGCAGTCCAACTGGACAGCTCTTAATTTATCTTAAACTCAATTGTGTCAGGGATAACCTAATATAGAGACAACTTAAATCTTCCAAGAAATGAAGAGTTCGCGGGAAAAACGATGAATGTCACATTTGTGTTAACCCATTGGGAGAGGATGGTATTTTCTAAAACTTTTTTCCTATTTAGTGTAAAATATTAATTTTTTTGTATGTCGAGAGCTCATTGCTGTAGCAACTCAACCAAATATAAATTGTGAAAAAAAAATTGGGGCCCAGATTAAAAAAAAATTATACCCAATGCAGGATTTTACTAAAACCGATATATCTAAACCATTTTTAAAGATAGATTCAAACAGTTTTCTGCAATGTACTTGCAAAAGTATGCTCTACAAACTGTCTGTAACAGAATTTTGATATTAGTCTCTACGTTTGTAAAATAAACAATTAAAATTTAACAACACTTTTTTGTTTTCCTTTTTTGCAAACATACAAACATATTTTTAAAATTATATCAACTTAAAAAAAATTCAGTTACAGAGAAAAGTTTTTTAATAATCTAAAGAATGTGTGTTCTGAATTTCATGCATGTATCTTTAATAGTTCAGAAATGATATCCATTTTTGTCTGGCAATGTAGCAAAAATGAAGTTACAGGGAACAATGATAAAAGGGGGCGTGTGATTTAAAAATCCATAGCGCAGGAAGTTTAAAAGTGGCGTCTCACAAATACCCACAAAATGTCATGCAATGTACTCCATATTTATCAAAGTGTAGTTTAAAGAATTTTTTTTAAATTTAATTTACCGGAAACAACGACAAATGGAGGCGTGTGATTTAAAAATCCATAGCGCAGGACGTTTAAAAATGGCGTCTCAACATCTGCTAAGGGTACAAATACCCACAAAATGTTATGCAAAGTATTCCACACATATCACGGAGTATTCTAAAGAAACGATTTTTTTTAATTTACTCATTTTTCAGC
This sequence comes from Periplaneta americana, assembly GCA_025594305.2. Taxonomy (NCBI): domain Eukaryota; kingdom Metazoa; phylum Arthropoda; class Insecta; order Blattodea; family Blattidae; genus Periplaneta; species Periplaneta americana. The sequence continues at coordinate 9,617,706 of JAJSOF020000007.1, read as the reverse complement.
AAAAATATCGTCCTCTCCCATTAATGATTAGATAATGATCTAATTGAGTCTATAACTGCTAAATGTAGTGCTGTTTCTATAGAAAATAAAGGAAAGGATTACTGTATTCATGGTGATAATTCTCCTTTTTACAATTTCTCATAAGAACAACATTAAATTTCGTAGTGATCCATTGAATTAAATAATGACATCAACCTTAAGAAAACTGTGACATTTATCGTTTTTCCCGCGAACTCTTCAAATGGGATAGAGATTTCGGAAGAAATCTCCCTAAGAGTTTGTCCTAAAACTGCAGTTCCCAACCTAGGGTCTGTCAGTGATTTAAAAGATGTCAGCGGAATAGAAATATGTTTTCCTTTATCATGCACTATGTTGTTTCTCAGGTTGTTGGAATATGTTTTGTTTATCTCAGACTTTTCAAGCACAGAATTTAACAGGTTGGTCCACTTGCAACATGCTCCAGATTACTGCAGCTCTGCTGTGTCGTGGCACATTGCGACCGTTTCGGTTTAATTAATATCTTCTAAAAAGCTGCACATTATAATTCCTGTGAAGGTGAATGGATTTGTAATTGAAGATATCACATCTAGGACTTGAGACGGATATCCTTGAGTAATTTGAATAGGCCAGCAGTCCAACTGGACAACTCTTAATTTATCTTAAACTCAATTGGGTCAGTAGCGGCCCGCTGTTACAAAGGTTGGCAGTTTTTAAATAAGTATATAATAAATTTTCAATCTTAAGACATATCACTTGCAAATGTTTATTTGCTATTTAATAAATATATGAACGTTTTCGCCGTTCAGTGAATGATAGAATTCATACCTAACTTATGATTTATCTATTACAAAATCATCGTATACTCCACGACATCCATAACCAACGAGCATTCATTCAAATATCTCAACAAATCTGATTACACGTAACAGCAATCTTCAACATAAAACAACATTAGTTCATTAGCGAACGTTTTTCAGTAAGTAGTCTTATAATAATTATTATCTGCGTCTCTATGTAATAACACGTATATATTTTTGCACTTATTATCATTTCTCCATCTCAATTTTCAGATGAAACACATACATAACACACGAACATCAGCTACGCAAACTATCTTATATCCTACGACAATCCTCAGCTAATGATTACTCTTAAAATATCTATTTTATCAATCATCATTATAAATTTTAAAATTTTAACATTATTGACAAATTTTAATCATAATTGTATATTTTATTTGTAACATGAGCTATATGTATAAAATATCCGTCCAATTCAATTTCAAAATCCAAAGATTATATCAATAATTATCCTGTATTATGTCATATTTTACATAAAGCTCATGAATCTCATGTATTGCATACATACATTATTCTTCATTCTTTGTTATTTGCATAATTTACTATTATAGGTCCAAATTATATGTTTTTTTGTTATATCTGAAGATGCCCCAAACGGCGAAAACGTTCATATATTTATTAAATAGCAAATAAACATTTGCAAGTTGATATGTCTTAAGATTGAAAATTTATTATATACTTATTTAATAATTCACCAGGCATATTGAAATATAAAAATTAATTTAAAGTTGGCAGTTCTGCATGAAAAATAGTGTATTTAGCAAACGCATGCTGTTTATTGCATCTAAATCGGATAACGAGTGTAATTACAGCCCCTTTTCGAAGTTGACTGTGCACCCGAAAATTGTACTCCAACAATCCGTGCGCTACACCTCTCCCACCTGGTACAACTAGTCACGTAGTGGAGATGTGCCCCACAAGCTTTTCTAGTTTTTAAAGTCAAATTAACTAAATCCTTCACTCCGGTGTTTGTCCATGTACATGGATGGGCAATTCGTGCTCCCAAAGTGCTAAAAAAACCTTGAAAGAGAGAAAGGCAGACGGAGCCAGCCGCAGCAGTTACAAGTTGTTTGTAGTTTCGCTGCAAAAGCCACGGTTCGCTCTGGCGGCTCATGCTGGTGATCGTGATATCTATTCCATGATTTGAATTTCAGAATGACACATGGTACAATAATTATAGTAATTTTATACAAACTATACCTGAACACATAACAAAATTATATTATTTCCTAGCTTTGTAAATTAGTTTAGTACTGGAAACACAAACTGAATACAACCTTTTCAAGATACAACAAATATAGCTGTAACACTTACTTATTATTACACTATTT